>SJYQ01006740.1:3285-23142 GCA_006410935.1 Redunca redunca | reverse complement strand
AAAAAAAAAAAAAAGGCTTTTGAGCATTTTCCTATATACCTAGTATTATCATTGTTAACATGCTATATATGGGATAAAATAACATCCTTTGCCTTTGGAGAGCTTTAGAGGAAATCTGGTGTAAGGTTGCGTCAAACAAATCTAAATGCATTTCCCATCTCTGCAGGACCTTGGGCAAATTAACTTCTGTGAGCCTCAGTTTCCTCATTTGTAACATGAGGAAGGATAATATAGGTCATACCTCATATGGTTAGTCTGAATCTTAAGTGAGACACTTCATTTTACATGTATCACAGTGACTGATAGAAAGTAAAAGTCGCTCAGTCCTGTCTGACTCTTTGGAATTCTCCAGGGGAGAATTCCAGTCCATGAAATTCTCCAGGCCAGAATACTGGAGTGGGTAGCCTTTCCCTTCTCCAGGGGATCTTCCCAAACCAGGGATAGAATCCAGGTCTCCCGCATTGCAGGTGGATTCTTTACCAGCTGACCCACAAGAGAAGCCCGACTGACAGAAAACACTCAGTAAATACATTAAGAATAACGTATACACAAGAAACAAAACATTCAGCTGACGGAAAATGTAGAATACCTTAATTTGTTTAAGTAGAGTGGTATCATCTTAAGATAGTTCTCAGATGCCTTTGTGAAGAGATGAGTTTCTATCAATCACTTCCTCAAAAGAAGGCACTGACTTAAGCAAAGGGGAAACTCAACCAACCTCTTTTAAAAAAAAATCTGACAGGACTGAAGTCTTAAGACATCCTTTTCTGAAATACTTTTGGAAATGGAGAGCAGGCTTTCTGCTTTTACATAGCACCGTACCTGCTTTAAAACCCACACACACTGGTTTTTTCTTTTCTCTGGTTTTTTTTTTAATCTATTTCCTCTTATCGGACTTGTTTTTCAAGATATAAATTCACTGGACAGGACCGTTTAGATATAGCTCATGTTTTAGTTGGAAGTTTGGGGCAAAATTCTAGCACATTATAACTATCCAACTTCTTTGTAATCACAACTATACCTCCAAAATACTCTGAAAGCTTCAAATATTAAATAGTACTACTGTGTATGCTATTGAGAATGGATTTTTCAACTAGTAAAATAAAATGATCAGAATTTAATAGATGAAGATAGTTTTATTACCTTGCTCATGAGGTAATCACTTCTACTTTCCCAAATGATTATACATAGGAGCAAATTCGGCAAGATTTATTTTTAGCCAACATATAAATACTTACCCCTATTCTAAAATGTTGGCCATCTTCTTTTCTATTGCACAAATGACAGTTTTAAGTTTGCTCCCTTTATTTCTTTTAAATTTATGGACTCTTTTACTAATATCTTGATTTTGTGAATAGCTAACACCTTTCTCTCATCAGCTCTGTTGAGCACAATAAGCTTTAAATTTATCTGCAAACTTCAAAGGCAGGGCAGAATTCACATTATTCTTAACATACCAAGCCAAAACTGAAGAACTGGATAATTTTAATATAAATCATCCAAGGTAAAATCCCACATTTTAACTTTACATTTGAATCACCCATGATTTTTACTGCTGTTTTCTCCCCTTCTATTTTTACCACTTTTTTTTGAGTCTGAATCAGAGAATGTGCTAAACATGTGGCTTGCAGGCAACCGGATTTCTCTAGTAGGAAGCACAAAGAAACATTTTCTCCATTTACTTGGGTTGCTTTTATTTAACATTCTTAAGAATGATTATCTGAGTTCAAGAATCATATTTCTATCGGTTCTAACAAAGAAGAAAAAAAATACTCATTTCACAATTAAGATAGGACCAAAAGCTTTTTCTAGCTGTCAGTCAGTTTCCAAACTAATAAAAACTCCTGGGACTTTATCTATTCTTCCCACAGGGAGCAGAGCTGGTATAACCTAGGATACCTTTATCTTACTGCTTAGGTGTAAAAATATTGCCTAAGCAGAACTGGCAGATTCACCAAATAAACAGAATGGAGAAATGAGTACAATATTCTTAGATGTATTAACAACTAAACAGGCTATGTATGAGGAAAAAAATCACTTAAAGCTTGCTTGAACTCTTTTAGATTAGTCTAACAGAAACACAAAAAAAAACCAATGGGAACATCAAAGAGAAAAAAACCATGGAAAAGTCAACTTCTGCTACTATATATAAGATCAAACACGTATACATATATATATATTTTAAAAACCATGATGACACAGTTTTATTTCCAAGTATGCTTTCATATTACAGATCCCATCTTCCATCCGTCAAGTCTGGTTGACAGGATACAGGATCTCCTTCTGTATGTTTTATATCCTTCTGTCTCTTCCTCCTCGTTTCACCAGTCAAAATTCCATGCCATCCTGTAATAACCATGCTAAACAACCCCTATTCAATGACCTCCAAATAATTAGAATTAACTTTTCTTCTCTGACCTTTAGTATTTTATATTTGCATCACCACCCACCTAAAAAACTGCAAAATGCTAGGCTTCTTGGGATGTTACTGTAAAAACCTTTATATAAAGCAAAGTCCTCACCACCCTGTATGGCCAGAGTTTAAAAAAGAAGTCACAATCGTCTGAAGTCAACACAAGACCTTTTCTGGAAAACACTGGAGAACATACTATGCAGATGATAAAAAAGGGGACTGGACATGGCTCCTGGGGTGTTTGGCTGGAAGTCTCATAAGTTACATCTCAAAATTTAAAATTACTGTGATCTGTTTTACTCCTTTTGTCTGTGGTTTCTTCTTCTTCCCCAGGGTCACATACCATCTGGTAAACATAGCAGCTGAAGACCCTGCTGGGCTTCTGCTCTATGTGTAGTACCAAGTCTCTGTCAAAGTAGACTTCATGGCTGTACGTCTGCAATGAAAACACAGGCAAATGGGATTTCCTCTTCACATAACCACGTTCAATACTGTTTCATTAAGATGTCACAGCATCTTTAGGGATGCTCAAATATATACTTGAAGGCAAAATAGTTGCCAGAAACAGTTTATTTTTCATTATTTGTGGATATGCAGCTGACTTACGAGAAAAGCATTACACAAAATATTAAGAATGAAGAGTCCTGGACTTAGATGCCTGAACACCCAGATTCTACTGCCAACATTGCTACTATTTCACTTGTGACTGTGGGCAAATTGCTACATCTTTCACATTCTCCACTGATAAAACAATGATTGAATAAAGTAACATCTACTGTTCCTTACAACTTTTATATTCCATATTACTCAGAAGAGACAAAAGCTTCCAAGAGTGCTTGAAAACTCTACATGATTAGAAGTCTCTGTTAAGTAACTGTGAGGATTCAATACAGAAAACAGAATTTTTATTTTTCCAAAACATTACCAAACTTGTAAAATGGGAGGAAATCAGACCGTGGTCAGACAGTATGTCTCAGGAGAAAACATGAAGCTTTATCTTTAAGACCATCGGTAAGCAGGTATCCTCTACTTTCTAGGGGAGAAAGGCTAAAGAACTAATTTTGTCATGTGTGTAGGAAAATCTCTTTCACATGGTCATTGGTACAGATAAACCTGGACTGATATGAACACAGTGACATCTGTTCCAATAAAAGTCAGCTATAAAGAAAACTCTCACAACTTTGTATTCTGCGGACTCTACTCACCACATCCCATGACTCCATGAGTGGAATACTTTTAAGTAAAGTTCCATATTCATTACAGTGGAAATCCAGGTGAGCTTTTCCTTCAGCATCTATTTGAGTAACAGCTACCACAGAAAGCAAATCCAACTCATCTTCATAGTCGACAATTTTGAAAGTCTTAAGGAACAGAAGACAAAGTAAAATAAATGAGGGGAAAAATCCAGTTTTGATTATTTCTACAGTTGTGGCTGAACTATTCTAACATTATAAAACTATGTAGAAAGAAAAAGAATGGGTGGGAGCATAGGTAGAAATGTATCTCCAAAGGCTGAGCTGATTTACCACACCCTCAACACCTTCTTCCTCTGGGCCATGAACACTGACAAACACATCTAAGTCTAGTAAGTGGAACATAAGGCAAAAGTCACAATCATCAGAATATAACTCAATAATTTTCTTAGAAGAGTTTTCCCTAGGAAGCGTGCACATCAACACAACAAAAAAATAAGCTAATAATTGTTTTTTTCAAATTATTTTGGTCCTATGAACACTTCTACAAGCAAAACCTCATGAGTAATTTCAGTATGAAAGGAGAGGATGATGGGGATGCCCTGGTTCAAACAGCTTGCACAATTCTACTGACTTAGGTTGCATGGAGCTTCCTGACCTCTATCCCAGGGCAAGTTCATGCTAGTTTGGTTTATTATTTCTGGCTAAAGTCATACCTCTTGTTCTGGGTCATCATCCAGAATGGTAAAACTTCTTTTTACCACCCGTCCAGAAGCTGTAACAGTGGGTAGGTTTTCATTCTTTCACATGGAGAGAAATAAAAAACTATGACAAGTACCATTATATGTAGTTGATGGCAACACTAAACAAATTTGTTAAAACTAACCAATCCTTCTCCAACATCCATAAGTCTTTCCTCAGTTGAGAAAATTCTGAATCAGGTTCTAGATCCTCCAATTAGTAAAAATACTTTATTACAATAAAATTTCTAAAGAATAAAATACCAAACTAGGCAAAAATAAACACAGAGGTTACAGATTTAGTATGTGGCTTGCCCTTCTGATTTTTGCCCTTCTGATTTCTGCCTTAGTATAGTATAGCAAATAAAAGAGTGGATATGCTTTTTTCTCTGCATGATTTTCTTCATGTTCTTAATTTGTATGTTAAAGAAAAAGAATCATTTGGAATTAAAGAATGGCGGGTGATTTTTTAACCCAATTTACCCTAGGTTTGCACAATTAATTAAACCTAGAGGTCAATAACTTATCAAAAAAATTTAAAGAGAAACCCAGAAAGGAAACAGAAATAAGCAAAAGATAGTCAATATAATTGACTCTTTTCAAATCTCATAGGTACATGGGGCTAAGACTGGCTACCCATATAGATAAAAATGAACAGACTTTTACAGAACTGTGTTGTTCTTTTCAGCCACACTAAAAGGCAAACACATTTGCACATTATATTCTTCTGTAGACAGTGATATACAAAGGATTTTAAAGTACTGCTGACTTACTTTGTTCTTCTCTCTGTTGGCCAAAATGACAAAATCTTCAGAGATCTGATGCTGGGCACTATTATTTTCTACTTCACTTAGCTTTAAAACTCTGAAAAGGTAAAAAGGATTCTAAAAACCTAAGACATCAACGCAGCATCAAAGTGTCAAAGCTGAACTACTGAAAAGAAACTGAACAAATGAAACTTACACTAACAACCCTGAGTCAGTTCTCTTCTCCTCATTACTCTAAAATATTAATATCTGATAACTTAAGTGTCCAAAACTTTCTTCAAATTTAGAGATTTTGTTACACAAAAAAAGAACCCACTGGACTTATGGCAACAGGTGCTACTGAAGCAGCTTGCTGAGGCTTACACTAGCTTCTACGCTGAAAGTCATTCTAAAGAACCTCCTCTCTGCATCCTGCAGTAGGTCTTTAATGTTTCAGCATTAACAGTGGCATTATAGTAGATACTTACATTTTTATTTCTGAAGATAGAATTAGTTATCAATGAACAACACTAAATGTTAAATATAATATAGACTGCATTAGCAACTTAGTCTAAGTTTTCATGATAGAGTAATATTTTAAAACTGCAAATGACTTAATACTTTTTTTGTCTTAGCATTATATTTAAAGATTTGGGTTTTCTAAGTGTAAACGGCCTCACAGATCAAGCTTGTTAAGCAAGAGAAAATAAAATAATTTTCTCACCACCCACACAAATCTTTTCACAGCATTAACAAGCATCAAAAGCACAATGTCCTCAAATCTTAAGAGTCTCAAGTGCAAGTGGAGAGAGAGCAGGGAGGAGCAGCCCCTGTGGCCAAGGAGAGCTGAAGGCGTTCAAGTAAAATCAGATTATATTTAAACTTCTTAATTAGTTATCTTAATTAGTGCCGATATTTAAGAGTGCCTATCTTTTAAAACCTGGCAAAAGGACAACACTCTGTGAAACTTATTTTCTTAAACTCAAACTAATATAAAAGATGGGTGGTAACAAACAGGAAGAGTAAGATTTACTGAAGCTGAACTATACTTTTTATGACATTCTGTTAAAAGTTAGTAATCTGTTTTTCATTAAGTCCCTTCATCCTCCTATAAACTGATCTAGAGTAGACTAATTATCATGAGGCATACGAAATAAAGAATGCGGACATTGCCCTTGTTATTCAATAGATACTCATCGAGCACTTACTCTGCACTAAGACCTGTGCTCCATGCCAGGGTTACAGGTGTCAGCAAGACAGACCCTTTCCCTGTTATGGAGTTCATGATTCCAAAGCAAGATGTTTAAACAGAGAGCCAAACAAATAATTAGTTTAAATTTCTATAAGTACTGCAGAAGAAGATTACATAGTGGACACAGTGAAAATATGATGGGGGAGCTAATCTAATGAAGGGTACCAGGGAAGGACTCTTTGAAAAAGGGACATTTAAAGGGCCATAAAAGATGAACAGAAATCAGGCAGATAAGGGAAACAGACTCCAAGCAGAGTGCACAGGCCCTCAGCTTTCTGAAAAGGCAGCATGACTGAAGTAAACTGAGTGGGAGGAATCTTTTATATTGGCTCACTATGTTCGTCTTTTATCTTAAGTGCAACAGGAGGCCATAAAAAGGTTAAAGCAGAATTCACATGGTTAGGTTTCCGTGTTCGTTAATGTTTCTAAAAATCACTCCAGCTGCTAAGAAGAAAACAGACGTAAATAGTAAAAAGTAGACTCTTGGAGTCTGGTAAGAAGGCTACTACTATAGTTTAGGCCTGTGATGACAGTGGTAAGAGTGGCCAAGCGTAGAAAGAGGCAGATTTAAGACATGTCAGCAAAATAAATGTTAGTAGCAAAATAAACTGGATCGATGGGATATGTGGGGTGTGTGTGTGTGTGAGAGAGAGAGAGAGAGAGAGAGAGAGAGAGAGAGAGTATACAGGCAAATGCAACCGAGTGTTTAAGTACATGTAAACTGATGAAAAATAAGAAGGTAAGAAAGTGTTAAGAATGAGTTCAGACTTATGACAGAAGCTCAGATGAGAGGTTTAGGCAAACATAAAAATTTTTTGGAGTTTTGGTGTATACATGATCTTCGAAGCCAAGGGAATAAACAGAAGAATCAAGTAGAAAGGGAACAAAAAAGAGGGGAAAGAGGGTCTAATCCTGAGGACATCAAACAATTAAAGTCTGGGTTAGAAGAGGAAGAACATGAAAGGATATTAAGAAAGATCAGAGAGGGAGGAAAATATTCAGGAGCACTGTGGTGTCAGGGAAGCTAAATGAAGAGTGTTTTGATTATATGAAAGATGTGGGTAAACTAAATAAAATAAGGTTCACTTCAAACAACCTGCTACTTCTCCAGCAGTAAGACTGTCTTTTAGAACAAAGATAAATCATCTCTCATTAATCTTGGAGAAATGAATTAAGACCTGATGTTAAGGAACCAATCTGTGATCTCCTTTCCTTCATATGTCATCCCTTATCCATCAAAGAACTTAACCCAAATGTAGTATTTATAGACAGTAAGGATAAGGTTGAAAGTATAAAGTAACATTTTCTAGATGCCATTCTCTGAGGAAGCACCCTAGGAGCAGCTAATAATTTCCACAGTTGGCTCAGTAATTAGCTGGCAAAAATAAAGTTGCCAATAAATACTATCATAAGTTACTTTTAACTTTAAAGTAATTAAGGAAAATACTCACTTGACCTGATTTGGGCCAACATGTATTATTCTGCCAGAAGCATCAGGGTGGAAGTAGATCCAATCAGATTCTAAAGAACAACATTCCATTTCTTGGATCCCATTTTTTGCCTGATGTTGGGACAAAATATTGAAAATAAAAATTAAAGGAAAATAAAATAATTTTCAAAACCAGTATCAGTGATAGTAAGTTAAAGGTATAGGAAGAGGAAATATTAACCAGCTGAACTGGGATGTATATTAGGGATAAATTAGGATAGCCAAGCTTGAGAAATCCACAACATTTAAATACAGAAATTTCACAGATGTACCACGCACCGTGCCTCACAAATAATAAGTTACCATATCTCAACCATCTAATTTGTGTCTGGCACTGGATTACATGTTTTCTAGTCATTATTTCTTTTGATCTCAGCAATTCTTGAAGCATATATTGCTATCCTCATCGTACGGATGAGGAAACTGATGCACAAAGAGGAAAATCATTTGCATAATGTTCTGCACCTACTATGAATAAACAGCAGATTAGCCTTCAAGGTACATGGATTTTCCCTTACTTAACTGTCATAATTATGTACTTGCAGTCTCCCGCAACTTCTTTCTCCCTTTCCTATGCTCAACAAACTGTCAATCAGAAGAGGAGACAGCACAAAAATAAACATGCAGTGAAACAGGTCGGACAGTCTCCCTGTGTAAGCCAGATATCAAACTAATGCTAAGGAAAGGGCCTAACACTACCTAGCACTTAAGATAAGTAGAGAGATTTGTTTCATACTAGTATATTTAAACATTAAAATAAAGAAAAAGATACTGCCGTATGGATCACATATGTAACAAATGTTTTATGTTACACACAGGAGCACTGGGGACTAATACCATCTTGGATACATTAACTTTACTGGCTTTATCCAAGTCATTTAATCTCTCCAATGTAAAATGAAATGACACCTTCTTTTTTATTAGATACTCAAAGTTTCTGACATATAAAAGTATTAATTCCACAGCATATACTGACCGGACACTGTTCAAGGTATGACACTAAGTGTTCATACCTGACACGCACTAAACATCATCTCTGTTATCCAGAAGCTCATATTCAAGAAGGGAGACAGAAACAGAGTAAGGCCGTGGAGAAACTGAAGTAGTCAAGCCATACACAGGATATTATCAAGCATCCAAACCAGGTAAGCAGAATGTCAGAAGCTTGAACTCTGCCGTAAAAGGAGAAAGTGGCTTGAAAGAAGAGATAGCACAATCAAAAGCACAGATATGTTTGTCCATATAACATGCATGTGCAAAAACACGAGTAGCAGACAAAATTAAATTGAGAAGCAGAGTGTCCAGTCATGAGACTGGAGAGGCAGGCGAGGGCTACATCGCAAGTACTTTGTATGCCATGTTTTTTTAATAATTGGAATTTAGCACATTTTATGTATCAAATTAGCACAGGTATTTTAATTTTTCAAGAACCTAATGATTTCTAAGAGAAATGGTTGTATTGTTGCATTTTACATGTAAGAACGTCAAAGAAATTAAACATCTTGGTTACAACCACTGACTTCCCTAATGGTCCAGTGGTTAAGACTCTGTGTTTCCACTGCAGGGGGTGTGAGTTTGATCCCTGGTCGCGGAACTAAGATCTTGCCTGTGTTACGCAGCGTAGCCAAAAAAAAAAAAAGTTAATGTGTCCATTTTGGCATTATCTCCAAATGCTCCTTCATGCAACATAAAACTTTTTAATGTTTTTTTAAAAATAAAACACACATATAAACATGCACACATAACCCATATCTTTCTTTAGGAGACTATTCTCTTTATTATAACATCTGAACACAACGTGCGAAAGAAACATTATCTCTCTTTGTGTCAATTACTAGGCAGCATTATTATCAGCTTCTGGAGTTATTATATGCTCGAATGCTAGTTTAAGGCTCAGTTTAATAGAAAGTTACAGGTCATTTTCTGAATTCTTCAGTTCCCCTGCACATGTTTTTGGGTTACCAATTTTTCTGACTGACAGGTGCAGAAGTAACACACATACGCATTACTAAGGTAATGTAACCGCAATGAAGTTGTCCAGCAAAGTACTGAAAACTCCCCTGGATTCAGCAATTATTTATGAATATGCTAAAATACAGCTATGACTAAATGTTACAGTTAGTAATTATATAAAGAGAGCACTAGATAGGCATGCTTGATGTAGATACTGAAGGCCATTTATACACACACATAAAGGAATATATTATCAGTTCTTATTTAGGAAGAATATGAACTATGCAGGGTTTGACTGGATAGAAATTTCAACGAAAAAGCAATATGACAGAGTCCTTGGTGGCTGAAGGATGTCCACTGCTGGGAGACGAGTAACCGAACCACAAACTTGGGGTAAACAGTCCCCAGAATCCACTGGAAAAGAGGATGTCACTGGGCTGGGCCAAACAGGAGGTGCCACATGTGACAGGTTGATGAGAAAACTGAAGGGAAGAATGCTTCTGCAAAAAAAAAAAAAAAAAAATCCAAAGATACTATACACAATGTTTCCTCGTGGCCATGATCTAAAGGGAAATGGATACACAGACCCAAGACTGTGCAAATCTTCGGGGTGGTGAAAGGTGACTGGTGACTCTCAGAGCCACTGGGTCCAACAGAAACTGACTGAGAAAGATTCTGGAAGAGAAGGGTGTGGAATAAGCTGAGTCTGTCTCACAAAAAGTTAACTTGATGTATCAAGAGGTTCCAGAACTAAAGTAAACCGACAATATAAAACAAGGACATGCAAACGACGACATAAAGCCCCCTTCCCTGTGCACGCCCTCTTCTGCACCCATGCAACCACTGTACTGAATGGGCTGCGTTTTCCTTAATTACGTATCTGCTTTGTTTTGAACTTGCGAGAAGGGACTGTCTCCAGCCATATAGTAGGTCCTCAATAATGTTTACTAAATGATAAATCAATGCCTAAATCATTTCTAAAAAGAAAATAAAGACAATTAATTCAAAGGGTAAAAATTTCTATTGTCTTGCTATATACCCTTTCTTCCTATTCTGTCATATACAACTTGAAAATATCCTTGAAAACTTGGTGTTTCAATGCTTATACTTTGACCAACAAAATACTAATTCTGCTCTGAAAAACCAAGGGCAACAAACTGTGAAGAAGCAGAACCAACAACACATTCCACCAGTAATTTCAGGGGCAGCCTGAACACATTCCACCAGTGATTCCCACGATGGAGCTTCTGAGATGCTTTACACGAGGTCAAGGAGACGGTAAGAAGAAAACCTAATACAGCTTTGGTGCCCTGAGAAGTTTCAAATGTTAATAATGTTTTAAATTCTGGGTGGTACACACAAGTGTTTGCTATATTCTTTGTGTTCTCCTGTACTTTACACTGTTTACAAATTACCAATACAAATTGAAAAGTAATTCCTGGGAATGTGGACCAATTAGAGAAAGTGAAAAGTGAAGTCACTCAGGTGTGTCTGACTCTTTGCGACCCCATAGACTGTAGCCTACAGGCTTCTCCATCCATGGGATTTTCCAGGCAAGAGTACTGGAGTGGGTTGCCATTTCCTTCTCCAGGGGATCTTGCTGACCCAGGGACTGAACTGGGGTCTCCTGCATTGCAGGCAGATGCTTTACCCTCTGAGCCATCAGAAGGAGAGAAGAAAGAATTTCTGATATTAATTTACTACTAGAGCCTGACCACCATGATTTACCAAGGAACTGTCCTTTAGGGCACAGATATGGAAAACTCCTTTCTGTTTCTTCTTATTAGGTGTAATGATGTAGTGCCAAGGATGGCCTCCAATCTGAAAAGCATTCTCCAGCGAGGACACCTCAAAGAGCAGTGGCGGTGTATCTGCAGAGACGGGCAAAAGGAATTTATCAGCTTCTTTGTTGTGGTAGCTTTGGAACATTCATTAACTGAATTCAACCTTTCTTTGCGTGTATCATCTATTAATTTCTACCAATGAAAAATGACAATGTTCAAGGAAATAAAATACAATCTAGAAAGAGGCTTACTGATAAGAAGAGGCAAGTAGCAAAGAGCTGTTAGGTAATGAGTCAACTTTCTAGACATCCATTTTCAGGATATGTGTGACATGCAACTGGAGGGCAATAAAGTGGGCTGAAGGTGCCTATGATGGCAAAAAAAATGACAAGGTACACCTAGTAAAAGCGGTTGCCATTTAATAAGTACCTCGGTTAGATACTATTTCCAACTTTCATAAAAACCCAACCAGGTATTAGGCCTAATAATTCCTTCAAATGTGAGGAAGAGATCTTTCATATTCTAGACTAACAGGTTATATTTAGCAAACTTTACAAGAGAAGTATTGCTTAAGTTTATGCAGTAGAAGTGATATTAGTCATAATGAAAGTAACCACTTAGGATGAGTCTTGTCACAGTGGAAGTTTTATCAAAGGAGAGCCACTACTACTAGCATTAGACAAGTTAATTTTAAGGTAATTTAGATACATCTTGTCAGCAGCTGTCTTTTGGAGGTTGGCACCACAAAAGGACCATCTGTTAGTGCTTCCTAGTCCTCTTCTTTGATGATACTGAATTTTATACAGAGTGTAACAGACTTACTTTTGGAGACAAGCATAAACTGAAGGTGCTGCTGCTTCTGAAGACCAGAATTCTTTGGGGAGAGCCCTTATGAGGATACCACTTGGCCTGTCTGGGAAGGTGGCTAATCTGAGTCCTTTGTTTCTAACTTCACAGTCTAATCTTTGGTTTATGAGGCCACCACCATCTGTAAAGGGACTTGTCTTAGGGAGAGCATTCACTACAGAGTCACATGTTACATATAGAAGTGTGTGCCTGGTTAGGCCTCTGCATAAGGGCAACTTACTACTTAAAGCTACACAAAGGAGAAAAACAAATAATGAAATGTGAGTTCACAAACTGAAGTCTTCAGGAGAAAGAACAGACAGATACAAACAAATCAAGTACATTTAAAATACCCTTGAAGAAACCTTTCAAGGAAAGGGTGATATTCTTAATATATAAAGAGGTTTTTTTTAAGCAATAAGAAAACTATTGACACCCAAATAGATAAATGGGCAAAATACATCAGTCAGTAAATTATGAAAGATATATAAACATCATATGTGATAACATGGTAGCTACCAAATGATGGTGGATGAGGAAAAGAATTATGAAGAGAAAAAAGTATAGTGAGAGTTTGAATTGGGGATTAAAAATTTAAGTAGGGAAGTTGTAGAGAATATAAAATAGGAACTCATAATGAAAAAAAATTAATGCAAAAAGATGTATTTAAGAAGAAATACTTTTCCCAGAAGTTGCTAAAAATGGCCCCAAAGTAGCATCAGGACTTGGCTCACTACCACTCTGGTGTGTCACCGTTAGCCCCAAGATCCCAAACTTTGATCTCTAATTCTATTCTCAATTGAAAGGGGTAGGAGTTTGCAAACAATGGCTGATTTCACACCCTGCGATGAGGAAATCTCAGTATTATTAATATTACAGGAATATTCTTGTACTTCTTTATAAGCACAGAAAATTTTAAAAACCTAAATGTCCATAGTAAATTGGTTAAATAAATTTACAGTTTATGCATATGAAAGTGAAAGTTACTCAGTCGTGTCCGACTCCTTGTGATCCCATGGACTATTCAGCCTATAGAATTCTCTAGGCCAGAAGACTGGAGTGGGTAGCTTTTCCCTTCTCCAGGGGATCTTCCCAACCCAAGGATCGAACCCAGGTCTCGCGCATTGCAGGCAGACTCTATACCAGCTGAGCCACAAGGGAAAGTTAGACATATAATGGTACATAAATTAAGTTCTTAAAACCTCGAGGAGCTTAATTAGCATGTGCACACATATAGAGAGGACTAGTCTTTGGCAAAGATAATACGACAACTGCCTTCAAAAAGTATCAGAAAAAAATATAATGAAAACTAAGTTTTCCTTCCATGTGATTCCCTCAAAATTAACTATCATTTATCATTTTTCTGTGTGTCCTTCCAGATACTTCGAGCAATCATCAAAGCATGTGTTCACATCTATATTTTTAACATATGCATATGAATACAACACAAATGAGGCTTTTTATAAACATAGCTTTGCACTCCTTCTTTTACTTACTAATAAATACTGGAAACTTCTCTATAAAGGAGCAAAAATAATTCCTATTTCTTTTTAATAATTAAGTTTATGACATAGCCAAACAATGAAAGAATACCAATGTCACCTATCAATATATATGTTTCCAATCTTTTGTTGTTAGAAAAATGTTATAATTATATGTTTGTCATTTTGTACACATGTGAATATATCTGGGATAAATTTATAAAAATGGAACTGCTCAAGGAATACAGGCATTTAAATTTTTGAAATATACAGACAAATTGTCCTCCACAAGGGACTCCAACAATAAACAACAGTGTCTCTTCTATACTTTCACCCATCCTGTTACCTAACTTTTTGATATTTGAGAATCTAAATAGAAGTATCTCATGGTAGTGTTAACGTGCACTTCTCTTATCAGTGACATTGGGCTTTGTCCTTTCCTAATTAAAAGTCACTTATATTTCTCTTCTTCTGCACAATATCCTTTGCTCATTTTGTTGTTGTTGCTACCTTGTCATTTTTTCTTATTGGCCTGCAGAACTCATATATAATGAGGCAATTACCCCTTTATAGTGTATGTTGCAAATATGTCCCCTGTTTGTTGTTTGAATTTTGGTTGGTTTGTGTGTGTGCTTTCATTTACTTTTGTCTTTTGTTTTTGCTTTTACCATGAAGCACTTTATCTTTATGTAGCGAAATTTAGCAATCTCTTCTTTAACGGCTCTGTGCTTGCGTCAGAAAGGTCTTCTCAACCCTGCGATAGAAGGATTCTCTAAGTTTTCTCACAGAACTTTAAAGTCTTTGATCCACCTATTGATTCTTTAGATGTAAAGAGACAGGACTCCAACTTTATTGTTTTCACAAGACCATCTATTAAATAATCCCAATGGAAATTAATATTTATAATATATTAACATTTAAAAGTGGATTAGGCTACAGATAACTGTATGTAATGAAACTCAAAAATTATATGGTGAGTAAAAGATGCCAGACAAAATTACATATCATATGCTTCCATTCATACAAAACTCTAGAACTCTAGAGTGAAAGAAAGTACATTCACTGGTTGTTGAAGGCTGGGGATGGAAGGTAATTGACTGGAAAGGGCACTGGGGAACATTTTAGAGTGATTAAAATATTCTAAATCTTGATTGTGGAAGTGGTTTCATGGATATAAATATTTGGCAAAACTCAAATTGTACAGTTTAAATGGCTGCATTTAAGTGCATGTAAATTACACTTCAAAAGAGTTGATTTTTGAAAAAGCAAGTTATGAAACAGTGTTCACAGTATGATTCTTTTTTGGTTTTAGGCATATATACATTGTAAGATTACCCAAAAAACACAGAGGTGATAGCAGCTAATGCCACGCAGGATGACTGTGAGTGTTTTAAACTTTCTCTATTTTATCATTATTTCCTAATTCTTCTATAATGAAAATGAACTGCTTTGTCTTAAAAAAGTTACTTAAAGTTAAAATAAGTATTACTTTGTATAGGTTTTACTGATCCTGAAAAACAAATCTAGAGAAATAAACTGGATTTCAGTCAACATAGTCTGAAAAAATACACAGTTTCCAATATAATACGTTACTCTTCTAAGCTAAATGTCTAACAATTACTGTATTATTTTACAATGGCACATGATTTCATAGATCATATTTTCAAATGTTATTGTTTTAAAGCTGATAAAAGTGAGGCCCAGAGAGGTTAAGTAATTGCTCACTGCCATACCACCAATTAGTAGTGGAATTTCATTCTCATAGGAGCAGACCAAGATTGTGATCCCAAATCCAGTCTTCTCTCTGTAAACAGGGACCAAAATCTCAGCACAATCAGAGGCTCCATGAGCTTTCTTTATCACCCTGTTCTTTGTTTTACTTGCTAATTATCTGCATTTCAAAGAGAACAATGCTACCATTTAGGGAAACTCTCTTCAAAATAATACATATTAGTTATCACTGGAGTCTGTAGTTTTCAAATTCTTAACAGATTCCTGCCTTCTGTATTTGTATCAAATATAGTAGGAAATGGCAATCCACTCTACTATTCTTGCCTGGGAAATCCCATGGACACAGGAGCCTGGTGGGCTGCGGCCTATGTGGTCACAAGAGAGTCAGACTCACTGAGTGACTGAGCACACACATAGGAGGTATTGCTAAGGCTCCTTTTACAAAACTGCCTAATTCAGCTCGCCCAAGACGCCTAAAAATTTGAGTAATTTTTAAAATTTTATTTTGAGCTTCTTGGATAATTGGCTATACTGAACTCTCTCAGTCCTCATACTTTGTTATTTACTAATAAAAAGAACATTTCCTTTCTCACAATTAAGTCTTTCATTTGTTTCTTGATCTGTTGATGATGTAATGTTATATAACAATAGAAAAAAATTGTATTTTGACCCATATTAGAAAAACCTTTGGAGTTTAACCTAAATACGTTATGTTTATTGGTTAGAAGTAAATATCTGCAACATGATAAAAAATAATTTTTAATGAACTAAGAATAAAGATAAACAAACANACTAAGAATAAAGATAAACAAACATTAGGATAACAAAATATATTTTCTTTTAAAATTTACTCATGATTTTTATATCTATCTGTATTAAGATAGATGCAGATTATATTGAGATGAACTCTGGTCAGTTATGGTTTATCTGACATACTTTGCTAAATTTTGTAGCAGTTTTCTTTTCAACAAACTACTGAATTTGATAAGCTAATTAAACATAGAACATTTTTATTATACTTATAAAATTGTATATAATTTTCTTTTTTATGCCTTATTGATCTTTAAGTTGGATAAATTTCACTGAATTGCAAAACTTGAAGTTCTAAAGGAGCTAAGGTATTATCATTTGCTGCAACTTCTTATTCTGTAGGTAAGGAAATCAAGACCAGAAAGGTAAAATCACTTGCCAAAGGTTACAGATCTCTGGCCAAGCAAGGCCCAGCATCCCCAGGCCTTTATTTCAATGAATAACAGATTTCTGTGAACACTTGTGCAAAAGCAAGGAATACTCTGCATAGGAGCAAAATGAATTGAATTTAGGAAAAAAACATTTGGATGATTACAATTAATCACTATCAATACGACTACTTAATTTTTAAGGTGAAAAAAGTACTATATTGTAGCCATACCTGTGATTTTAATATTACAAGGAATGCCAAAGGGAGCCTCTCCTACAGTTCCAGTAGTCCCACCCCATCTGCATGCACACCCTAAGTCAAGTTTCTGTTGCATGAACTAAAAACAAAACAAAACAAAAATGGTGGCTTTAGCACCTACTTATTTGCTGTCCAGAGAGAGAAAAAAAAAATCAAATTCACATGTATATGACAGAGGAAATGTCTTTAGTTATTTAAGGGCCTTTCTATTTATCTTCCCACCCCTCTTTTAAAGGTCACTTTGCCTTTCTGCATTTGTACAGTTTTGTAGAGCTGAAATCTATACTAGAGCCTTATGTTAAAAAATATCTCATTAAAAAAAAAATCATACCTCCATTCAAATCTCAAGTTAATCTGAATATGGCAAATTTGAATTTTCTCTACCTGCTTGGTGATGGCTTGGAAGCTATAAAGTCTGACCAGTCCCGAGCTGTACATCACAATCAGTATTCCATGAGACAAGGTGGCATCTGTGACGTTCCCGAAAATCTGAGGGGAAAGGTAGACATCACCTGAGAAAAGACCAGAAGGCCAATCCTCTGAGTTTTCACCGTGGTATGTGTATCTGTTTACTATTCAGTTTACCACTACAATACTGCTGCCTAACATTCCAACTTCATTATAATTTAGGAACTTGCAGCTAAGGTATTATTAGGGGTGAGTCGTAACCTCCAGGGTCTCAAACTGAAGTACTAATGGGAATTTAATATATATCCTTCAAAATGACGCAGCAGCTTTCATTTATTTCAGTTTTTTCAAAATCTTTTAATAACAAATCTCTTTCCTATAGGTGTAAACTGAGCCCATTTAATTCTACCATGCAATATTTGCATGGCTGAATAAATACCGGGACCTATTCTTTATAAAATATTTATAAAGGGACCTTTTTCAGCTAGTGGTGAAAAGATTTGATCTAAGAAAGTAATTCTAATAAAAAACAGCCAACTCGAGAATTTTATCATTACCATGTTCTTTAAACATCTAGTCCTATTTGATTTTTTAGTCATATAAAAACCAAACATGTTAAAGACCAAATACACACAGAAACATTTAACCTAGCTGATCTTGAGTAAGGCTTTGGCTCCTTGTTCCCTGTCTCTGTTCTGTGCACTGGATCCTGTTGTGATGCTCCGCAGAGCTCTGATGAAGAACTTGATTCTGTGCCTCTTTTAATATTTAACAAAAGCCAACCAACATAGGCAAATATTCATAGCAAGGAAAGAACAAGTAGAAATTAAGTGGAAATCTGTTTCTATTTCCACTCAAGATAAATCACTTAGTAAAGGTTTACTACTCCAGCAAAGAGCTTAAAGTACATTCTGAACCTGGCCCCCGGGTAGTCTTATTATGCATGGTAAGTGATAGATGTACTTTAGTTTCAAATAACCACAATCAAAATCAAATCCCTCAGTTGATTATTTTGATATAAGAATAAATAGAAACAATTTATAACTGTATTCCTGTTGTAGACTGTAATAAGTATACACAATTAATCCACAAGCACAAAGAGAACAATTACATTCGTAAGTTGTGTTTTTTGTCATCTCTTAAAAGGATAATTATGGTTGGCTTTGTTTTTGACTAGCCCATGACTTTCTATTCCCTGATCCTTGTTCCCCACTTTGTAAAGAAGGATTTGTGTAATTCAAATGTATTTTCAAACAATGAATGCTAAAATAAAGTAGCCACTCTATTTTAAAATTTGGTTTAATCTCTGGAGTCAAATATAAGTTCAAATTCCAGTTTCTCCATTTACTGCCTTTAGGGTTTGGTCAGCCGCTTTTAACATTCTAATTAAAAACTTTACCAAATACCTAATCAACAATTAAACAATAATATCACACCTTAATGTCAAAAAGTTAATATTATAATTAAATCAGAAATGAGTTCTTACCTTTTTGTTGATCTCCAGAATCCCTATGAGTGAAAAAGGTAGCACATGGAACACTGCAAGGTACAGCAAAACAGGCTGTTGAATGCCTGCCTAAAAGGAAAGACTAAAATCACAGACCACTCTCAAGAACATATTAAAACCACTATTTTCCTAGTGGTTACCAGTGGGTAAAGGGGACAGGCAAGGGCTAATACAAGAATTAGGGCATTAAGAGGTACAAACTACTATGTATAAAACAAGCTACAAGGATATACTGTACAACACAGGGAATAACCCAGTATTTTATAATAACTATAGATGGAGTATGGGCTTCCCAGGTGGCGCTAGGGTAAAGAATCTGCCTGCCAATGCAGGAGACATAAGAGACGCGGATTCAATCCCTGGGTGGGGAAGCGCCCCTGCAGGAGCAAATGGCAACCCACTCCAGTATTCTTGCCAGGAGAATCCCATAGACAGAGGCCCCTGCAGGGCTAAACAACCTATGGGATCACAAACAACTGGACACAACTGAGTGTCTGAGCACATAAACGGAGTATAACCTTGAAAAATCATGCATCATTGTATTGTACACCTATAATGTACACAATACTGTGTAACAACTATACTTCTATGAACATTTTGTACAAAAAATTTTTAATTAAAAAATAAAAACACTCTATTTTCATCAATTGAAAACCACCCTCTATCAAACTGAAAAGCTACTTAAACAGGACAGCCTACATGTTCAAAATATGTCCACTAAAACTTTAGCCCTTCAGACCCTACAAAATACACACACAAAAATATCTATTAAAGCAAGCATAACAGTAAGAATTTCTTAATAACATAATATACTTTGTAAAAAACATACTTTATATAATACATAACAAAATATATGTATGTACTATGTAATAGATG
>SJYQ01006738.1:42492-93285 GCA_006410935.1 Redunca redunca | reverse complement strand
TTTCTTAGTGCCAATAAAATTGACACCTATAACAGAAGGGGAAGGGAAATGGAGGGAAAATAGAAAAAATCCAAAAAAATCTATAGAACAAGTCAAAAAATAAGAATAAAAAATGTTTTTCTTGAGTCACTGCAGTGAGTTTTCTTTCCCTCACTGGGAGTCACAGTCCACCTTACCTTCCTAGGATGCCCTCCAACACTGTGCTGATCTCTGGACCTGCTGTGGGAGCAGCTCAGCTTCTAATCTGATCCTACTCCTGTGTATTCTTGTCTCCAGTCTCCACAGCTACCAGAACTAGTGTGCTTTCTTTTGGGGGAGCTCTCAGTGACATTTAACATATTCCATAGACACAGTCTGTCTAGTTGATTGTGTGGATTTAATTTACAGCTTGTACAGCTGGTGGGAAGGTTTTGGGTCTTCTTCCTTAGTCACACTGCCCTGGGCTTCAATTGTGGCTTTTATTTCCACCTCTATATGTTGTTTGTCCACTGGGGTTTGCTCCTAAGGCTGCCCTGAAGGACCTGGGTTTGCCCCTGTGAAGGCCAGGTGGTGCAGCTGCTTGGGTCGCAGGGGTTCTGGCAGCATCAGGTATTCAGGGGAGTTGGCAGCTAGGGCAGCAGGAAATATAGTGCTCTAGAAGGGCATAGCAAGCAGTATTGGCCAGTACACTCCACTATTCTTGCCTGGAGAACACTCCTCCCTGACAGAGAACCCTGGCAGACCACAGTCTACAAGGTCACAAAGAGATGAACATGACCAAAGTGACCCTATGCACATAGATGTAAGACTTTTTTTGCCTGTGGCAACTCTGCCCTGGTAAGAATTGAGCATGAAGGTGGTGCAGCTGCTTGGCTTGTGGCAAGACCCTGGCAGCACCAAGTGTGCAGGGACACGGACTGCCTCTGATGCAGGAGTTAGGGCCATATCAGAGTGTGTTTTTTTTGTTTTGTTTTTGCTTTGGTATTTTTTTGTTTTTTTTTTTTTTAGCCTCTTGTAGCTGGCAGTTCGAAGGCCTCTTTGGTGTCTTTCTCCATAGCTCTGTCCAGTCAGGCACTTAGAGGACTTCTTTTCTTGGGGTCCTTCTCTGCTGTTCAGAGTGACAGGCACATAGAGGGGCCACCCTGGCTGGAGTACTACTCTGTATATTGGTGCGTCAGTTGCTCAGGGGCAGCCTGGTTGGGATCCTACTCTGTAGTTCAGTGTGTCTGGTGTTTGATGGGCCAGTCTCTCTATTG
Organism: Redunca redunca; assembly: GCA_006410935.1. Lineage (NCBI taxonomy): Eukaryota > Metazoa > Chordata > Mammalia > Artiodactyla > Bovidae > Redunca > Redunca redunca. The sequence goes on along the minus strand of SJYQ01006738.1, from coordinate 92,050 downwards.
TTCAGCTGAAGATGCTGGCATGTGGGGAGAGAGAGGCTATGGCGATGGCTCCACCCGCTTAACATGACTCAGCTGTATCATCTCGCTTCCATGGCTCCCTGGCTTTCCTCCACAGGCATTTCCCACGACGATCTCCTCTCTCACATCTCCACAGCCAACAGCAGCCCTCATCCTGGTTTTGCCCTGCAATCCCTAAACTCCAGCTCCCAGCTGCTGCACCTTCCAGGGGACCAGAGTTCCTGTCCATAATATGTATGGCTGCAGCAAGTACTGTCTGATTTTAATTCCATTTAGGCTGCCATAGATCAGCTGTTTCACTCTCAGCCTTAAATATTTTCCTCTGACTCATACATCGTCCTGATGTGGGGATTGGATACCTATTTCAGGTCCTCCACCCGCTGAGAATATGTCCAGTCCTACTAACACGCCTGTTTTTCCCCCTGTTCCTTTGTCCTACTGGGTTTTGCATGGGTCTATATAGTCTTTTCCACTGGTCAGGTACTCCTGTCCACTCTCAGCTGCACCATTTTAACCAAACATAAACATTTTCTTTAATAAAGAAAAAAATTTAAAGACTTCCCCTGGTTGTGCCCTTTCATAAATCACAGCCTTGTTATGGTGAAGGGTCTTGCATAACTCAGCAAAGCTATAAATAGGCTATGCTGTGCAGGGCCACCAAGACGGATGGGTCATAGTTGCAAGTTCTGACAAAATGTTGTCCACTGGAAGAGGGAATGGCAAACCGCTCCAGTGTGCTTGCTACAAGAACCCCATGAACAGTATGAAAGAGGAAAAAAAAAATTATGACACCAGAAGATGAGCCCCAGGTCAGAAGGCATCCAATGTGTTATTGAGGAAAAGTAGAGGGCAATTGCTAGTAGCTCCAGTAAGAATGGAGGGGCTGGGCCAAAGCAGAAATGACACTCAGTTGTGAATATGTCTGGTGGTGAAGGTAAAGTCCAATGTTGACTTTAACAATATTGCATAGGAACAATATTGTATAGGAACCTGGAATGTTAGATCTGTGAATCAAGGTAAATTGGATGTGGTCAAGCAGGAGATGGCAAGAGTGAACATCAACATCTTAGGAATCAGTGAACTAATATGGATAGGAATAGTAAAAGTGAAGTCACTCAGTTGGGTCCAATTCTTTGTGACCTCATGGACTGTAGCCTACCAGGCTTCTCTGTCCATAGGATTTTCCAGGCAAGAGTACTGAAGTGGGTTGCCATTTCCTTCTCCAAAGGAATGGATAGGAATGGGTGAATTTAATTCAGATGACCATTATATCTACTACTGTGGGCAAGACTACCTTAGAAGAAATGGAGTAGCCCTCATAATCAACAAAAGAATCCAAAATGCAGTACTTAGATACAGTCTCAAAAACAGTGGAATGATCTCAGTTAATTCCAAGTAAGCTATTCAACATCACAATAATCCAAATCTATGTCCCATCCAACCACTAGTGCTAAAGAAGCTGAAGTTGACTGGTTCTATGATGACATACAAGACCTAGAACTAACACACACACACACACACACAAACCTCCTTTTCATCATAGGAAACTGGAATGCAAATGTAGTAAGTCAAGAGATATCTGGAGTAACAGGCAAGTTTGGCCTTGGAGAACAAAATGAAAGGCTAACAGAGTTTTGTCAAGAAAACACACTGGTCATAGTAAACACCGTCTTCCAACAACACAAGAGATGACTCTGCACATCATCATCAGATAAAAGAGAATGAAAAAGCTGGCTTAAAAATCAACATTAAAAAAAAAAAAAACCCTAGGATCATGGCATCTTGTCCCACTACTTCATGGCAAATAGAAGGGGATAAAGTGGAAACAATGGCAGATTTTATTTTCTTGGACTCCAAAATCATTGCAGATGGTGACTGCAGCCACAAAATTAAAAGACTCTTTTTTTTTTTTTGAAAGAAAGCTATGATAAACCTAGACAGCATATTAAAAAGCAGAGACATCACTTTGCCAACAAAGGTCCATATAGTCAAAGCTATGTTTTTTCCAATAGTCATGTGCAGATGTGAGAGCTGGACCGTAAAGAAGCTTAGCACCAAACAATTGATGCTTTCAATTGTGCTGGAGAAGACTTAAGAGTCCCTTGGACTTCACGGAGATGAAAACAATCAATCCTAAAGGAAATAAACTCTAAATATTCATTGGAAGGACTGATGCTGAAGCTGAAGATCCAATACTATGGCCACCTGATTCGAAGAGCCAACTCACTAGAAAAGATCCCAATGCTGGGAAATACTGAAGGCCAAAGATGGTAGAATTACTGACTCAGTGGACATGAATTTCAGCAAACTCTGGGAGACATTGAAGGACAGGGAATCTTGCAGTCCATGAGGTTTCAAAGATTTGGACATAACTGAACAATTGGAGGTGTAGATAAGAATCCACTTGCCAATGTAGGGAACAAGGGTTTGATCCCTGGTCCAGGAAGATTCCACATGCTGTGGAATAATTAAGTCCATGTGGTACAACTACTGAGCCTGCACTCTAGAGCACATGAGCCGCAACTAATGAGCCTGAATGCTGCGATTATTGAAGCCTATGAACCTAGAGCCTGTGCTCCCCAGCAAGAGAAGCCAGTGCAATAAGAAACCTTTGTACTGCAATGAAGTATCCCCTGGTCTCTACAACGAGAGGAAGCTTGTGCAAAGCAACAAAGACCCAGCTCAGTTAAAAATAAATAAAAACATTTTTTAAAGTCGGGGGGGGTGTTAAAAAAAAAAAAAGAAGAAGAAAAAAAAATCTTAGTTTTAGATTCACAGCAAAGTTGAAAGTACCAAGATTTCCCATATATGCCCTGCCCAGCCAAAGCCTTCCCCATTATTATTATACCCCACTAGAGTGGTACATTTTTAATCAAGGATGAACCTACATTGACACATCATTATCATCCAGAAGCTATAGTTTATCTTACCGTTCACTCTTGGTTTGTACACTCTATGAGTTTAGACAAACATATAACACATGTATCTATTATTAATGTATTGTAAAGAGTATTTTCATTGCCTTAAAAATTCTCTGTGCTCACCCTATTCCTCACTCCCTCCTCCATCCCCAATCTGACTTTGCCAGCATGTCACATAGTTGGAGTCATACTGTATGCAACCTTTTCAGGTGGGCTTCTTTTACTTTGTAACATGCACATATGATTCTTCCATGTCTTTTCATGGCTGGAGATCTCATTTATTTTCTTTTATTTTGGCCGCACTATGGGGCATTTGGGATCTGACCAGGAATTGAATCCACAACGTGTGCATTGGAAGCTCAAGTCTTATCCAGTAGATAGTCAGGAAGTCCCAAGTGAGCTCATTTCTTTCTAGTATTCACTAATATTCCATTCTCTGGATCTACCAAAGGTATTTGGGCTTCCCTGGTGGCTCAAATGGTGAAGAATCTGCCTGAAAAGCAGGAGCTGCTGCTGCTGCTAAGTCACTTCAGTCGTCTCCAACTCTGTGCGACCCCATGGATGGCAGCCCACCAGGCTCCCTGGGATTCTCTAGGCAAGACCACTGGAGTGGGTTGCCTTTTCCTTCTCCAATGCATGAAAGTGAAAAGTGAAAGTGAAGTCGTTCAGTTGTGTCCGACCCTTAACAATCCCATGGACTGCAGCTTACCAGGCTCCCTCATTCATGGGATTTTCCAGGCAAGAGTACTGGAGTGGGGTGCCATTGCCTTCTCCGGCAAAGCAGGAGACTCAGATTCAATCCCTGCTTCAGGAAGATCACCTGGAGGAGAAAATGGCAATCCACTCCAGTATCCTTGCCTGGAGAATTTCATGAATAGGGAAGCCTGGTGGGCTCCATGTCCATGTGGTCATGAAGAGTTGGGCATGACTGAGACACTAGCCCACACCACAGGTGTTTATTCATTCACCTACTGAAAGATATCTGGATTGCTCCCAAGTTTTGGAAATTATAAACATAACGTTCTATAAATATCTATGTGCAACCTTTTGTGTGGCCACAAGGTTTTCAACAACTCATGGTAAATATCAACGAGTGCAATTGTTATCTTGCATGGTAACTATGTTTAATTGTGTGAGAAACTGCAACAGTGTAGCACAGGTAGTGTTAGATTCAGTCATGTGGGAGTCTTTGTGACCTAATGGACTGTGGGCCTCCAGGTTCCTCTGTCCATGGAATTCTCCAGACAAGAATACTGGGGTGGATTGTCATTCCCTTCTACAGGGGATATTCCTGACTCAGGGATAGAACTCAGTTCTTCTGCATTGCAGGGAGATTCTTTACCATCTGAGCCACCAGGAAAGCCCCCCAAGAGAGTGTCATATTCCCTTCAAATTGGTATACTATTTTTACATACTTACCAACATTTGAATATATGTTCCTGTGGCTCTATATTCTCATCAGCATTTGGTGTTGTCAGAGTTCTGGATTTTGTCCATTTTAATAGGTGTGTAGTAGTATGTGATTGTTGTTTTAATTTGTATTTCCCTGGTGATGCTCTGGATTATCTTTTGTATACTTATTTGCCATCTGTATATCTTCTTTAGTGAAATTCTTGTTAAAATCTTTGGCCCATTTTTATTCAGTGTGGTGTTTTTTATTAGTTTTCAGAATTGTTTATATATTTTATATAACATCCTTTTGTCAGATGTGCCTTTTGCAAATATTTTCTTTCAGTTTGTGACTTGTCTTCTCAGATAATTGATATCCATCAGGTTTTAATGTCATATGTATCAGAAACTTTTTGGAGGGTTTACGTGTAAAAAGTTCTTCCTATCTTCCAACTCTAACACAGGTTTTTTGCTAACATTGTATTTTTGTAGTCATTTAAAGAGGTTCATTGTCAGATTCAAGATTAGACATAAAAGCTCAAAGTGTCACATATCGGAAAGTTCCCTATTCAATTGCATATTTCATGAACTAAATCACATATTTTTAACATACTATTTTCTATTTCTTGCCATTCTTTTTCTTTCTGGAAAGAAATGCAAGTTTAATCTGATTTTATGTGGGCATATTTTGATTCTCTGAATGATTGTAACCACTGGTGGGCTAATTGCTAAGAAATTTCAGATGGTGGAATTTAGAAAGATTTTGGAAATTGTCCCCAGCTCCTTTGATTATTTACTGCATTTACAGATCAGATAACAGCAATTGCTTTAACATAAAATATCTTGTGCTCAACAATTTATAAGAATCGAAAGCAAAAGTATGTTTGGGAAGTGAATTATCCCCTAAATAGGCGACCCTGTAGCCTCATGAACTAACTGTGCCTTCCTCACTTATTAATAAACATCATTTTCAAGCAACCAAGATGTATTGAGTTGAGAGTCCCTTTGTGTGAGAGGGTCCAGAAATAGCTTTGACTTTTCCTTTTTTTAATTTACCTTGTGTGGCTATGGGGAATGAGCAATCCTTTAGTCTGTCAATATCACAAGCAACAGCACCACATGAAGAGAGGATGGGGAGGGGAGGAGTGAGGTGATGAGGGAGGCTCAGCTGAGAAGATGGAATGTCTATTTGACACAGAAGAGGGTCCTCAGAACTCTGCAGAGCTGAAATGTCAAAAGCAGCCACTGGAAAAGAACTGAGTCATCAGAATTTTGACACTAACAAGGCTATACTACATACAATATGTGTGACTTCTAATACCCACCAACTGTTATACCATGGGCTGAGACATTTTCTTTTTCTATTTTTGGTAAATTTATTTTTTATATTTTCCTACTCTGTTTTCCTTTATTCAATTTTTTTAACAATACATACTGATATACTTTATGTCTGTAAAACTGTGTATCTTGATATGGTTATAAGTAATTTTTTCTCATCAAACTTGGAGGATGATTCAGGAGATCAAATGAAAAAATGCATAAAATATATTATGAAAAGTAGAAAGTAATAAAAAATACATGTCATTTCTTTTAACCAAAAATACAAAATTGATATACTACAATATATAGTGCAGATGCTAATTTCAGTTCAGTTCAGTTCAGTCACTCAGTCGTGTCCAACTATTTCAACCCCATGAATCGCAGCATGCCAGGCCTCCGTGTCCATCACCAACTCCCGGAATTCACTCAAACTCATGTCCATCGAGTCAGTGATGCCATTCAGCCATCTCATCCTCTGTCGTCCCCTTCTCCTCCTGCCCCCAATCCCTCCCAGCATCAGAGTCTTTTCCAATGAGTCAATACTTCACATGAGGTGGCCAAAGTATTGGAGTTTCAGCTTTAGCATCAGTCCTTCCAATGAACACCCAGGGCTGATCTCCTTTAGAATGGACTGGTTGGATCTCCTTGCAGTCCAAGGGACTTTCAAGAGTCTTCTCCAACAAAACAGTTCAAAAGCATCAATTCTTCAGTGCTCAGCTTTTATCACAGTCCAACTCTCACATTTATACGTGACCACTGGAAAAACCATAGCCTTGACTAGATGGCAAAGGTGTTGGCAAAGTAATGTCTCTACTTTTGAATATGCTATCTAGGTTGGTCATAATTTTCCTTCCAAGGGGTAAGTGTCTTTTAATTTCATGGCTGCAATCACCATCTGCAGTAATTTGGGAGCCCCAAAAATAAAGCCTGACAATGTGTCCCCTGTTTCCCCATCTATCTCCCATGAAGTGATGGGACCAGATGCCAAGATCTTTGTTTTCTAAATGTTGAGCTTTAATTCAACTTTTTTACTCTCCTCTTTCACTTTCATCAAGAGGATCTTTAGTTCCTCTTCACTCTCTGCCATAAGGGTGGTGTCATCTGCATATCTGAAGTTATTGATATTCCTCCCGGCAATCTTGATTCCAGCTTGTGCTTCTTCCAGCCCAGCGTTTCTCATGATGTACTCTGCATATAAGTTAAATAAGCAGGGCGACAATATACAGTATACAATATACTCCTTTTCCTATTTGGAACCAGTCTGTTGGTCCATGTCCAGTTCTAACTGTTGCTTCCTGACCTGCATACAGTTTTCTCAAGAGGCAGGTCAGGTGGCCTGGTATTCCCATCTTTCAGAATTTTCCAGTTTCTTGTGATCCACACAGTCAAAGGCTTTGGCATAGTCAATAAAACAGATGCTAATATAGCATCACTTAATCGTAATTTTATAACAAATTAGATATGTCTTATGCACATGTCATATGTTTTCTTGGCAAAGGGCTTTCTTTCAATTTCATCAAACATTATAATTCTTAACTGAGAGAACTATATGCCACTGTTTTCATTTCTTTATCTTATTTAGCAATGTTTTCAGGCAGGATTCAACCTCTGGCAAAGTTGTTACTAAACAAAGCTTAAACTTCTGAATGGGAAGAAAATTCTCATGGTTTCATCTTAAGATACACTATTGGAAAAATACAGTAGGATGCCACGAAAATACTGCTGGGCTCAAACACACGTGAGTTCTTTGTAAACCCATGTATTCTGTCTAGGTTGTTTATTTATTTGTAAAGTATATGGGGAGATGGAGAAGCTACCATTAAAGTGACTATTAATCTAAAAACTAAATTATTTATGGGAAAATGTTGTATATTTGCACCATTGTACACAGAATATAACTACATGTATTTTATTGGCTTGAGAAAAGAGTAGGACAGCTAGGCACCTTTTAGACCTACAGTGTCCAAAATGGCATCCAATAGCCACATACAGCTATGTAGCACCTGCAACATGGCTAGTGCTGCTGAAGAACCGAATCTTCGGTTTCATTTTAATTTAAATTTAAAAATCTAAAGCAGTGTATATTATTTTTCTGTTTAACACAACTTCCTTTGTAAGGTAAGACTATGTTTCACTTAAGCCACTGAAAACTTAGCATCCAAATTAAGATGTGCTAAAAATGAGGAATGTATATTAGAGGTCAAAAACAGTACAAAAAATAAAGATTCTCATTAAAATATTTTTATTCATTACATTATGTCATAATCTGAATGCCAATATCTGAAAAATTGTCAACCAAAGATATCAGGTACTAAACGCTGCAACTTGCACCTTATTTGGGTAAGGGGTCTTTACAGATGTGGTTAAGTTAAAGACTTTGAGATGAGAAGATTATCTGGAATTATCCAGATCCACTTTAAATTTAGTCACATACTTTCTCATAAGTGAAAGGTATAAAGATATTTGGACATACACAAAATATGTGTGTCTGACCATGAAGGCTAAGACTGGAATGATGCAGCTGCCAGCCAAAGAGTGCCAGCAGTCACCAGAAAGTGGACAAAGCAAGAGAAAGTTTTTCCCTCAGCACCTTTGGAGGGAATATGTTCCTGTTGAAACCTTGAGTTTGTCCCAGTGAAACTGATGTCAGACTCTGACCTCCAGAACTGTAAGAGAATAAATCTGTCTTATTTTAATCCTCTAGACATGCAATAATTAACTACAGCAGCCCCTGGAAACTAATACATTTATTGAAATTATGATATTTTCCCCATATTTCATTAACTGTAATAGCATATCAAAGTTAATTTCACCTTTGTATTTTTGTTAATGTGGCTTCTTGAAATTTTAAATTTGATGTGTAACTCTCATTAAATTTCTATTAGACAGTGCTATCTTAGGCTATGTCATTCTATAGGACATAGGAATGCTAAGCTTGTCACCTCTTCACTAGTTCAAGATCCACGAGCATCCTAAAGATAAAAAGAGAAAGTGTATGCATCCAGGAAATGACTCCCAACAGTTTCAGTGCCGTGTGCTCAGATTCTCTCACTGCAACCTAATATTTTATCTCCAGCATCAGTGAAACAAAGATATAGGCCAGCATGCACTCAAACTTAAAATTTCTCTGAAATTTATCTGCTTATTCATTATTTTGGTTAAAGCTTTCCTGTAAATATGAGTATACTAAAAAAGATTTCTTTTCTCCACTCCCTGCTAAATCTTTTCAGAACACAGTTCAGATGGTGTACAGAGTAAATTGTTTCTTCTTTGATTTGTCTAACAGATACTATTTAATAAAAGGCAAAAAAAGCTAGGAATAGGGGCATCACATTGTTTTTGAAGGTAGAAAAATCACAAACATGAAAAAGGACTCAACCCAAAAGACTTCACCAATTTATAGACTTATTGTATACTTATGGCATACTCCATATGCTGAGATCATTTCATAAACTTAAATGAATTATTAGTATTTGCTAGGACTTTTTTCTTCAAAGTGGTTTTTAAATACATTTTTTTTTTTCTTACTGCACCTATGAACCACCATATAATGCTAAGATGTGTGACCTGAGTGAGAGTTGAGGAGGATAGTTTCATGTTGCTTGAATTTATGATTATGTAAGTCAGTCAATAGAATGACAGTAATTACAGTCAGCACATTGTAAGAAGCTAATTTGGTACCAATAATCCCCACTGTTACTTATAAATGTGATCTTACAAAGAATATACAGATAGCCAAATTTTTATTTGCTTGGTTTTATACATTATAAGTCTGTTGTAGACAGACAGAGGCTCATCTCTCCTTGCTCTGTTGAGCTCTTTCTAGAAGCTAGGATGCAAGTATTAGCTGAAACTCTTGCCATGTTCTTGTTTGATGCCCTCATTCTTTGGAAGAGGAAATGAAAGGCAAGAAAAAGGTAGTACATTTTCCGCTTCTTCAGAGTGCCACTAGTTGATGGAAAATTATCCTTTCTGTTCCTGAAAAGGATTGCAAATCTTTTCTGAAGCACCACCCCTCAGAGCTGAGCTCACCTTCCTGCTGTGGTTTCTTCTCTGTGTCTGCTGTCCTCAGCAATAACAGTGTCATACTCTGACATATAATTATGTGTCCCTTTCATATCACCTCTTTCTTATCCCTCACTTCAAACTCTAATCTGCTCACTGAATTTAGGTAATGTTTCTTTTTAAACATCTTCTCCTTTCCCTTTCCTGAATTACTCATCTAGTGGTCCCAATTGCTTTTCAACTTGGTATTACACCGTTTTGTTTTTGTTTTTGTTTTTTTTATTTACTATTTAATTGAAGGAAAATTGCTTTACAAAATTTTGTTATTTTCTGTCAAAGCTCAAAATGAATCAGCCATAGGTATACATATATATATCCCCTTCCTTTTGAACCTCCCTCCCATCTCCCTCCCCACCCCACCGCTCTAGGTTGATACAGAGCCCCTGTTTGAGTTTCCTGAGACATGCAGCAAATTCCTATTGACTACCTATTTTCAGAACATCAACCTCAAAATTTTTCCTGCTGCCCTGTCCAAACCTAACCTATCTTTCCTGGTGTTGCCATATTAATTTTTGTCAAGTCAGCCCCTAATCATATTTCTCCACTCAGTGATCTCTATTCATTTAAGCACAAAATTCAAACACCATAATTTGGTATCCAAAACCCTCCTCAATATGACCTCACTTTACTTTTCAACCCTTATGACAAGTCCCTTTCATGTACCAAACATTCCAAATGAGCATGATTTCTTATCCTTTTCCAAGCTTTTCCTTCTCTCTCATGCTCCCATTAACTTGCTCATGATATTTTTTTCTCTTTGTCATTTCCTTCTCTTTAATTATCCCTTCCTTACTGACAGTTTTTGCCCATCTTCCAATATGAGCATAAATTGCCTTTCTCCATGGAGCCATCTATGATCTCTTTTGTTGGAAACCTCTATTGAAACTAACCACTTTTTTATGTTACCTTAAGTTTCTTAAGGAACTCACCATATTCTGCCTCTTACTTCTGATTGGTACATCTCATTTCCCTAACAGAATGGGAAATTTATACCATGAGTGCCTATCAGTCACCAGAATTTCCACCTGAATGGACAGAATGAAATGGAATGAGCCCAGGCCATGATGGGTTCATGAATAAGAGCAATGAACACAGATACTGTTGGACTGAAATGTCTTGGGGTGAAAGCAGAATGGGAGAAATAGGACAGCAAAATATAGTTTCCTGAACTGGAGGCAGGCCAGAGCAATGGGGTTTACAGCAGTGCTCTTAGGCAAAGTGCTTGACCAGACAGAATCATTAAGGCTCTTCTGCTCCGTTCCTATTGGGAAATCCCTACAAGAGAAATTTGCTTTGAAGGAAAGGGTTCTGTGTGCATGATGATCCTTTCTGTCTAAACCCCAAGAGAAGGATGTAGTAATTACTTTTGGATCTCTTCAGTGTAATTACACAATAATCCTCAACCATCTATAAATACTCTGTCATTACATGGCATTTTCCTACTATGTTTCTTTGTGAGGAAATTATAGCTGTGCCATGGGGCAAAGATTAGTGGCACTAAGAACTTCTAGTATTACACTCACATCTCAATTCCAGAAAACTTTCCATTTGTTGAAGCATAAAATGAAAAGACTGAATGATTTCACTTTGACTTTTCACTTTCATGCATTGGAGAAGGAAATGGCAACCCACTCCAGTACTCTTGCCTGGAGAATCCCAGGGATGGGGGAGCCTGGTGTGCTGCCGTCTATGGGGTCGCACAGAGTTGGACACGACTGAAGCGACTTAGTAGCAACAGCAGCAGTAAACTGAAGAGAAGAGCATACTTTGGCATGTAAGGGGCTTCCCTGATAGCTCAGTTGATAAAGAATCCACCTGCAATGCAGGAGACCTTGGTTCAATTCCTGGGTTGGGAAGATCCACTGGAGGAAGGAAAGGCTACCCACTGCAGTATTCTGGCCTAGAGAATTCATGGACTGTGTAGTCCATGGTGTCACAAAATGTCAGACAGGACTGAGAGACTTGCACTTCACTTGGCATGTAAAGAGGCAGCAGCGTTTGAAATCTGGGGTGAAGAAGGAACTTCTCTTTCCCACCATAAAGGGATGGGGAGGATACTAGAATCTTTGAACTTTTTTTTTTCCCCACAAATCCAGAGGGAAACAGTTAAAGTTAGCTTATATTTTCCCTGGTTTTGCTAAATAGAATGGAGAGCACTAGCAAAATACACCTAGATAATAACTCATCTTGGAACTAAAGAACCAAGTTAGTGGTTTGCATACTTGCTTTTCTCACTGTATTATATAAAACCTTGATGAACATTTAAAATGTTCTCACCTTTATATACACCTCACCCTTAAGTGATGAGGAGGATGAGACATTTTGATATGATATCTGATAAATAATTAATAAAAATAAACAGAAGACAAAGGGGATAAAAGTTGGAAATAAAGTAGAATGGGGGAGGGCAGAGAGACAAGGAAGAAAGGGTGGAATAAAAGAATGGAAATAAGAATGGAGGGAGGCAACAGGGAAGGAAGAAAGGGAAGGAAGGAGGAGGAAGCAAGGCTTCATAGGAGAAAAACTCCATGCTTACTTTGCTTCATTTAAAAAGTACAAACTGGAAGGAGACCTTACAGCCTCTGGAACAAGGGGGAAAGCACTGGGAAGTCCCCTGAGTGTGGAAGCTGGTCAGCAAGGAGCCCATGAGAGGGGTATGAGGCTCTCTGGCCAGACCTGTCTCTCCCACCTGGTGCCCAGCCATAAGCTTCACCAAGCTTTGGTTTTCTCTCATTAAAAGGAGCCAAGGAACTTCCCCGGTTGTCGAGTGGTTAAGAATCCACCTTCAAATGCAGAGGATGTGGTTTCAATCCCTGGTAGGGGAACTAAGATCCCACATGCCACAGGGCAATTAAACCTAGGCACCACAAAAAGAGAGAACTCACTCACCACAACAAAAGATCCCATGTTCTGCAACTAAGAGCCAACACAGCCAAATAAGTATATATGTGTATATATATATGTATATATATGTGTGTATATATTTATATGTATATATATTTATATATATAAAGCAAAAAAGGGGAGAAGAAGATGACAGAGGAGTACATCTCTCTCCACGGATACATCAGGAATACACCTTCAGCAACAAGTGCATGCAAAACACTGAGAGCACATAGGATTACCTGACCAGTGGAAAAGAATATATAGAACCATGCAAAACTTGGTAGGATGAAGGCACTAAGGGGAAGAACAGGAGTGTTAGTAGACTGGACCTGCCCTTGGAGGGTGGGGGAACTGAAGCATGGGATCCAATCCCCACATCGGGGCAATTGTCTGAATCAGAGGAGAAGCATTTAAGGCTGAGAGTAAAACAGCTGATCTGTGGCAGGATAAATAGAATGAGAATCTGACAGTCTTTGCCTCAGCCATATACACCCTGCACAGGAATGCTGGTCCCCTGGAAGGCACAGCAGCTGGGAGCTTGAGTTTAGGGATTGTGGTGCAATTCCAGGGTGAGGGCTGCTGTTGACTGCAGAGATATGGATCGAGGGGATGTGAGGGAGGAGATCAAGGTGGGAAATGCCGGTGGAGGAAAACCAGGCAGTCATACAAGCAAGGCGATACAGCTAGTTTGAGCCATCACCAAAGCCTGTCTCTCCCCACATGCCAACATCTGCAGCTGAACAATAGATTGGTTGGCCCATCAAATGCCTGAAGCACTGAACTGAAACACCCACCCAAGGTGCTCCATTAAGTGACTGATGCACAAATATACAGGGACCCCAGCCAGGGTGGCCCCTCTATGTGCCTGATGCTCTGAAGAGCAGAGAAGGACAGCAGACAAGGGAGTGTGCCTGAACATGCACAGATATGGAGAAAGACTGGCCAAAGACTTCTGATTACCAGCTACAAGAAGCTCAAAAAAAGATTCTGATAGGGCCCTACTCCTGTGTTGGAGGCAGCCCATGTCCCTGCACACTTGGCGTTGCCAGGGTCCCCACAACCAAGCAGCTGCACCACCTTCATGCTCAATTCTCACCAGGGCAGAGCTTTCATAGGCAAAAAAAAGTCTTGTGTCTATGTGTGCAGGGTTGCTTCGGTCGTGTCCAACTCTTTGTGACCTTGTAGACTGTGGCCTGCCAGGATTCTTTGTCAGGGAGGAGGGTTCTCCAGGCAAGAATACTGGAGTGTATTGGCCAATACTGGTTGCCATACCTCCTAGAGCACTATATTTCCTGCTGCCCTAGCCGCCAACCCCCTGAGGACCTGGTGCTGCCAGAACCCCTGCGACCCAAGGAGCTGCACCACCTCCTCCACACCTGGCCCTCACAGGAGCAAACTCAAGCCCTCCAGGGCAGACTCAGGAGCAAACCCCGTGGACGACCCACATGTAGAGATGGAAATAAAACCACAATTGAAACCCAGGACAGTGTGTGTAAGGAAGAAGACCCAAAACTTTCCCACCAACTGTACAACCTGTAGATTAAATCCACACAATCAACTAGGCAGACTGTGAGGCTATTGAGAGCTCCCACAAAAGAGAACACACTAGTTCTGATAGCTGTGGACATTGGAGGCAAGAATACACAGGAGTAGGACCAGTTTAGAAGCTGAGCTGCCCCCATAGCAGGTCCAGAAATAAGCATAGTGTTGGAAGGCATCCTAGGAAGGTAAGGTGGACTATGCCTCCCAGTGAGGGAAAGGACCCTGACAGCAGTGACTCAAGAAAAACATGTATTATACTTATTTTTTGATTTGTTCTGTAGATCCTTTTGGATCCCCACCCCCCATTTTTCCCCATCTGTTGTAGTTATCGATTTTATTGACACTATGAAACCCAATTAAGCTTTTGAGCTTTTTTTAATTTTTTCTTAGTCATATATTTTATTGTTGTTATAAACCTCTGCATCTACATTTGGCTTTTGCAGTTCTGTGGAGTTTTCCTTTTTATTAAATTTTTTAAACCTATTATTATTATTTTTTAATTTATTCCTTTGCTTCTCTGACTGTTCTTTTCCCATTACAGTTAACCTTTACTGTATATATATCTTCCTTATCTACCTCTATTTAACTTTGCATATCTGTTCTTTCTTTCTTGTATTTCTCTTCTGTTCGCTCAAAATATTTGTCACTTTTATCTTCATTGCTTCATCCTCTGGCACCTTGCTTTCATTTTCTTTTCCAGTTTGTGGTACAGTCAGCTTTGTTCTGAAGATTTAATTCTTGGGTTCCTTTGTTTGCCAGGTCAGTCTATAGTGCTCTACTTTTGTTGGGCTGTTTTGGTTTTGTAATGGGTGTATATGTATATGTGGCTATTCAGTCACACATTTTATTGCTGTTATAGACTCCTGCCTCTATGCTGGGCTTTCACAGTTCTGTGGAGTGTTCTTATTTCATTTCCTTTTTTCTTTCTTCTTCCTTTTTTCTCTTTTCTATAATTGTAGTTTTTTAAGCCTATTATATTTTTTATACATGTACATCTTTTTTTGCTTTGGCTACTGTTCTTTTCCCTTGCAGTTAATCTTCATATGAATCTTCTTCATCTACCTCTATTTAATTAGCAATACTTTTTTCTTTTCTTTCATTCCTCTCAATATATTTGTTAGTTTTGTTCCCTTTGCTTTATTTCCACTTGACACCTTGATTTAGTTTTGTTTCCAGATTATGCTTTAGTTAGTTTTCTTCTTAACTGGTAAATATAATGGTCAGTCTACTGAATTTTATTTTTGTTGGACTGTTTTGACTTTGCTCATGGGTGTATATGTGTATATTCCAATATTTTAATTGTTATTTTCCTGATTCTATAATTGCCATTTGTCTGGGGTTCATCTTTGGTTTCTCATTTTTGGATATTTGTTTTAATCTCACTTAATTCCATAATAAACTACTTGTGGAATCTTTGTTCCTGACCAGAGATCAAGCCCTGAGCCTTTGGAGTGGGAGCACTGACTCCAAGACCCTAGACTACCAGAGAACTAGCCCTAGGGAGTATCAAATAATGAGAACTCACACAAATGAAACCACTTGAATACAAGATCCGGCATCACCCAACCACCAGGAGCACCCTGTGGAGGATGCCTCATCTAAACAACAAACAAAACAAAAAATAAAAAACCCAATCATCGGCAGATATGTTTACCACTTCACTCAGCCTTGCCCATCAGAGAAAAAACAAACAAACAAACAAAAACTCAGCGCAAATCTCACCCCATAGAAAGCTTACACAAACCACTGGACCAAGCTTAGGAGGGCAGAAACCAAAAGAAAGAAAGAATTCACCCTTCTTCAAGGAAAGAATTCAACTTTCCTTGAAGCCTAGGGAAAGGAGACTTCAAACACAGTAAGTTTAAAAAAAAAAAGAAGAAGAAGAAGAAGAAGAAAGAAAAGGCAGAGAAATACTACAGAAATGAAAGAACAAACTAGAAAGAGGTCCAAATAAATGAAAAGGAAATAAGGAAACTACCTCAAAAAGAATTCAGAATAATGATAGTAAAGATGATTAAAAAAAAACCTTGGAAACAAAATGGAGAAAATACAACGATCAATTAAAGAAGATCTAAAAGAATTAAAGCATAAACACGCAGAGAAAAAACAACACAATTACTGAAATTAAAACTACTCTAGAAGGAATCAATGGCAGAATGTCTGAAGCAGAAGAATGAATCTGTGAGCTAGAAGATAAAATGGTGGAAATAACTTCTGAAGAGCAGAATAAAGTAAAAAAATAAAAATAAAAATGAAAAGTACTGAGAACAGTCTCAGAGACCTCTGGGACAATATCAAATGCATCAACATTCAAAGTATAGGGGTCCCAGAAGAAGAAGAGTAAAAGAAAAGGTATGAGAAAACTTTCAAAGAGATTATAGCTGAAAACTTCCCCAACATGGAAAAGGAAACAGTCAATCAAGTCCCAGAGGCACAAAGAGTCCCATACAGAATAAACCCAAGGAGAAACACACCAAGCCACACACAAATCAAACTAACAAAGACTAAACACAAAGAAAGAATATTAAAAACAGCAAGGGAGAAGCAACGAGTAACATATAAGGGAAATCCCATATGCTTAACACCTGATCTTTCAGCAGAAACTCTGCAGGCCAGAAGGGAACGGCAGGATATATTTAAAGTGTTGAAAGGGAAAAATCTACAACCAAGATTACTGTACCCAGGAAGGATTTCATTCAAACCTGATGGAGAAATCAAAAGCTTTTCAGACAAGCAAGTTAAGAGAATTCAGTACCAGCAAGCCAGCTTCACCATAAAGGTTGCTGCTGCTGCTGCTAAGTACTAGTACCAATCCAAGAGGAAGACATAGCAATTGTAATATCTATGCACCCAACAGAGGAGCACCTCAATTCATAAAACAAGCACTAACAGACATAAAAGGAGAAATTAACAGTAACACAAAAATAGTAGGATACTTTAACTCCCACACACACCAATGGACAGATCATCAAAACAGAAAATTAATAAGGAAACACGTCTTAAATGATACATTAGATTAGATGGATCTCATTGATATCTTCAGGACATTCCATCCAAATGCAGAAGAATACACCTTCTTTTCAAGTGCACATAGAATATCTTCCAGGATTGACCACATCTTGGGTCACAAATCAAACCTCAATAAATTTAAGAAAATTGAAATTGTATCGAGCATCTTCTCTGACCACAATGTTATGAGACTAGATATCAATCACACACACACACACACACACACACACACACACACCTTTAAGAAACATAAAGCCATGGAGATTAAACAACACATTTCTAAAAACCAGCAGGTTACTGAAGAAATCAAAAGGGAAATCAAAAAATGTCTAGAAACAAATGCAATGAAAACACGACAACTCAAAACCTATGGGATGCAGCAAAAGCAGTTATAAATGGGAAGTTTATAGCAATACAACCCTACCTCAAGAAACAAGAAAAGCATCCAATAGACCTTCTAACTTTACACCTAAAACAACTGGAAAAGAACAACAACAAAAAAGAACAGAAAATAAAAGAAAACCCAAACAGTAGAAGGAAAGAAATCATAAAGATCTGAACAGAAATAAATGAAAAAGAAATGAAAGAAAAAAATAGTAAAGGTTAATAAAAATAAAAGCTGGTTGTTTGAGAAGATAAACAAAATTGGCGAACCTTTAGGCAGATTCATGAAGAAAAAAGATAGAAGAATCAAATCAACAAAATCAAGACATGAAAAAGGAGAGGTTACAATAGATAATGCAGATATAGAAAGGATTATAAGAGACTATTATGAACAACTATATGGCAGTAAAATAAGTAACCTAGAAGAAATGGACAGATTCTTAGCAAAGTTAAATCTTCCAAGACTGAAGCAAGAAGAAATAAAAATTATGAACAACCCAATTACAAGCCTTGAAATTGACACTGTGATACAAAATCGTGCAAAAAAAACACAAAAGCCAAGGACCAGAAGGCTTCACTGGGAAATTCTATTAAATATTTAGAGAAGAGCTTATTATTATTCTTCTAAAAGTCTTTCAAAAAATTACAGAGAAAGGAACACTTCCAAACTCATTCTATGAGGCCACCATCACCCTGATACCAAAACCAGACATAGAAAACACAAAGAAAGAGAACTACAGGCCTTCTCACTGATGAACATGGATGCAAAAATCCTCAACACAATTTTCACTAACAGAATTCAGCACCACATCAAAAAACTAGTACACCATGATCAACTTGGGTTTCTTCCAGCGGTGCCAGGATTCTTCAATATATGCAAATCAATGTGACACACCATATTAACATGTGGAAAGATGATATCCATATGATCATCTCAATAGATGCAGAAACAGCCTCTGGCAAAATTCAGCACCCATTTATGATTAAAACTCTTCAAAGAATGGGCTTAGAAGGAACCTACCTCGACAGAGTAAAGGCCATATATGATAAGCCTACAGAAAACATTATTCTCAATGGCAAAAAAACTGAAAGCATTCCTTCTAAGATCAGGAACAAGACAAGTGTGTCCACTTTCACCACAATTATTCGACAGTGTTCTGTCAGTCCTAGCTACGGCCTTCAGAGAAGAAAAAGAAATAAACGGAATCCAGATTGGAAAAGAAGAAATAAACCTCTCACTGTTTGCAGATGACATGATACTGTACATAGAAAACCCTAAAGATAGTATCAGAAAATTACTAGAGCTATTCAGTGAATTTACCAATGTGGCAGGATACAAAATCAATACACAGAAGTCACTTGCATTTCTATATATTAACAATGGAAAATCAGAAAGAGAAATTAAGGAATCAATCCCATTCACCTTTGCAACAGAAAGAATTAAATACCTAGGAATAAACTTACCTAATCGCTCGGTCATGTCCGACTCTTGGCGACCCCATGGACTGCAGCCTACCAGGCTCCTCCATCCATGGGATTTTCCAGGCAAGAGTACTGGAGTGGGGTACCACTGCCTTCTCCGAAGGAGACAAAAGAACTGTACATAGAAAATTATAAGAAACTAATGAAAGAAATCAAAGATGATATACACATATGGAGAGATAGTCCATGTTTCTAGGTAGGAAGAATCAATATTGTGAAAATGACTATACTACCAGATACAGTCTACAGATTCAGTGCAATCCCTATCAAATAATCAGTGGTATTTTTTCACAGAACTAAAACAAAAAAAAAATGCACAGTTAATATGGAAACTCAAAAGACCCCAAATAGCCAAAATAATCTTCAGAAAGAAGAATGGAGCTGGAGGAATCAACCTTCCTGACTTCAGATTATACTACAAAACTACAATCATCAAAATGACATGGTACTGGAACAGGCACAGAAATATAGACCAATGGAACACGATAGAAAGCTCAGAAATAAACCCACTCACCTATGTGTACCTTACTTCTGACAAAGGAGGCAAGAATATGCAATGGGGCAAAGACAGCCTCTTCAATAAATGGTGCTGAGAAAAGTGGACAGCTACATGTGAAAGAGTGAAATTAAAATACTTCCTAACACCATACACAAAGATAAACTCAAAATGGATTAAAGACCTAAATGTAAGACCAGAAACTATAAAACACTTAGAGGAAAACATAGGCAGAACACTCAATGACATAAATCAAAGCAANACTCAGTGACATAAATCAAAGCAAGATCCTCTATGACCCACCACCTAGAGTAATGGAAATAAAAACAAAAGTAAACAAGTGGGGCCTGATTAAATGTAAAAACTTTTGAACAGCAAAGGAAACTATAAGCAAGATAAGAAGACAACACTCAGAATGGGAGAAAATAATAGGAAATGAAACAACAGACAAAGGAGTAATTTCCAAAATATGCAAGTAGCTCATGCAACTCAATACCAGAGAAACAAACAACTCAATCAAAAAAGTGGGAAAAATACCTAAACAAACATTTCTCAGAAGAAGACATACAGATGGCTAACAAACACATGCAATGATGCTCATCATCACTCATTATTAGAGAAATGCCAATCAAAGATACAATGAGATACCACCTCACACTGATCAGAATGGCCATCTTCAAAAATCTATAAACAATAAATGCTGGAGAGGGTGTGGATAAAGGGGTATGCTCTTGCACTTTTGGTAGGAATGTAAATTGATACAGCCACTGTTGAAGATGTTATGGAGATTCTTTCAAAAACTAGGAATAAAACCATCATATAACCCAGCATTCCCACTCCTAGGCATATACCCTGAGGAAACCAAAACTGAAAGAGACACATGTACCCCATTGTTCATTGTACCACTATTTACAATAGGTAGAACATGGAAGCAACCTAGATGTCCATCAACAGATGAATGCATAAGAAAATTGTGGTCCATATACACAATGGAATATTACTCAGCTGTAAAAAGGAACACATTTGAGTCAGTTCCAATGAGGTTGATGAACCTAGAACCTATTATATAAAGTGAAGTAAGTCAGAAGGAGAACAATAAATATCATAATCAAACACGCATATATATGGAATCTAGAAAAATGGTACTGAAAAATTTATTTACAGGGCAACAATGGAGAAGGAGTCATAGAGAATAGATTTATGGACATGGAGACAGGGGAGGAGAGGGTGAGATATATGAAAAGAGTAACATGGAAACTTACACTACCATATGTAAAATCAATAGCCAACAGGAATTTTCTGTATGGCTCTGGAAACTCAAACAAGTGCTCTCTATGAAACTGGAGGGGTGAGATGGGGAGGGAGATGGGAGGGAGTTTCAAAAGGGAGGGGATATATGTACACCTATGGCTGGTTGATGTTGAGGTTTGACAGAAAAACAACAAAATTCTGTAAAGCAATTATCCTTGAATGAAAAATAAATAAATTTAAAACCTAAACAAAAAATCACATACAAACACACACATGGTGTACCAGAATCTATACATTCCAGTTGTTATCTTTAGAATAATATAAATGTATTAAAGATATAGAGCACAAAAAAAGTACAGTTTGGCAAACCAAAGTACATGCTGAAGCAGCAAATAAAATGAAAAGAACAAATTAAAACCAAGTTAAAATAATATATGAGTGTGAGATAAAGCAGTGCTCAAAATTCTCCAAACCAGGCTTCAACAGTACATGAGCTGTGAACTTCCAGATTTTCCAGCTGGATTTTAAAAAGGCAGAGGAACCAGAGATCAAATTGCCAACATCTGCTGGATCATCAAAAAAGCAAGAGAGTCTAGAAAAACATCTACTTTTGCTTTATTGACTAAGCCAAATCCTGTGACTGTATGGCTCACAACAAACTACAGAAAATTATTAAAGAATTGGGAATATCAGACCACCTGACCTGCTTCCTGAGAAGTCTGTATGCAGGTCAAGAAACAACAGTTAGAACTAGACATGGAACAGACTGGTTCAAAATTGGGAAAGGAGTATGTCAAGGTTGTATATTGTCACCCTGATTGTTTAATTTATGTGCAGAGAATATCATGTGAAATGCCAGCTGAATGAAGCACAAGCTGGAATCAAGATTTCCAGGAGAAATATCAATAACCTCAGATAAGCAGATGACACTACTCTTATTACAGAAACTGAAGAACTAAAGAACCTCTTGATGAAAGTGAAAGAGGAGAGTGTGAAATTTGGCTTAAAACTCAACATTCAAAAACCAAGGATCATGGCATCTGGTCCAAATCACTTCATGGCAAATAGATGGAAAAACAGTGGAAACAGTGAGAGACCTTATGGGGTGGCGGTGGGGCCTCCAAAATCACTGCAGATGGTGACTGCAGCCATGAAATTAAAAGACTCTTGTTCCTTGGAAGAAAAGTTATGACCAAGGTAGACAGCATATTAAAAAGCAGAGCCATTACTTTACCAACAAAGGTCCATCTAGTCAAAGCTATGGTTTTTCCAGTAGTCATGTATGGATGTGAGAGTTGGACTAGAAAGAAAGCTGAGCACTGAAGAATCAATGCTTTTGAACTGTTGTGTTGGAGAAGACTCTTGAGAGTCCCTTGGACTGCAAGGAGATCCAACCAGCCAATCCTAAAGGAAATCAGTGCTAAATATTCATTGGAAGGACTGAAGCTCCTGCTGAAACACAATACTTTGGTCACCTGATGTGAAGAACCGACTCACTGGAAAAGGCCCTGATGCTGGAACAGATCGAAGGTGGGAGGAGAAGGGGATGACAGAGGATGAGATGATTGGATGGCATCACCTCCTTGATGGACATAAGTTTGAGTAGGCCCTGGGAGTTGGTGATGATCGACAGGGAACCTTGGTGTGCTGCAGTTCATGGGACTGCAAAGAGTTGGACACAACTGAGCATATGAGAGTAACTGAACTGAGATAAGTTAGTTTGGGTCAGGCTAAGAAAATAGGATTGGAATAGGAACATATGAAAGAGAATACAAAAAAATAATTTGGAGAGAACAGTATTAGATTCAAACTTGATAGACTTCAAGACTATAGAAATCACAGTGAAGCTGCTTTTTATTTGAGGTAGAAATAAATAAAAATTACTGCAAGGAGATCCAACCAGTCCATTCTGAAGGAGATCAACCCTGGGATTTCTTTGGAAGGAATGATACTAAAGCTGAAACTCCAGTACTTTAGCCACCTCATGCGAAGAGTTGACTCATTGGAAAAGACTCTGATGCTGGGAGGGATTGGGGGCAGGAGGAGAAGGGGACGACTGAGGATGAGATGGCTGGGTGGCATCACTGACTCAATGGATGGGAGTCTGAGTGAACTCCAGGAGTTGGTGATGGACAGGGAGGCCTGGCATACTGCGATTCATGGGGTCACAAAGAGTCAGACATGACTGAGTGACTGAACTGAACTGAACTGAACTGACTTGAATTGTAGATACTCTAATCCAGTGATGACAATGTGAGATCCAAGTAGAAAGGTCTAGAGAGTTTTGAAGACAAGAGAATGCTTTGGGAATAAGAAATTGAGCCAGAGTAACGGTTTTAGTGGTCATCTACATGAGATTATATGCAGGATAGCTGAAGTCAGTGAGTTTTCCAAGGGTAAAGCTTGTACAAGAAGAAAAACTTAGGCATAAATTGAAGTTTAAAATTATCCACAATAGGGCAGAGACTAAATTTTATTCATCATTATAGCCCTAACACCTTGAAAAATGTCTGAAATATGGAACACAATTAATATATTTAATGAATGGATAAAGAAATGATGCAATGGAAGATGAAGAAACAACTACAAATATATAAAAGAGTTCCTAAAAAAATAAATAGATAAACAGGGACTCCAATCTTATTTGTTTCTCCCAATAAGATAATTAAATTTTCAAATTCCTGTGTTGCATCCCAGACATCTCGATTTATCAATTCTGAAGTGAGGGTCAGACACCTGAAACAAGAATTTCAACGGCCTGATGAAAGCTACACAAACCTTGCTTGGATAGGCATTGAGCTAAAGCATGAAAGCCAAGGGAGTTTCCTTTCACTACCTCCACCAACTAACTTTTAAGGACTGTCTGGAGTTCTCTGCTGAGAAAGATTATAAAAGAATGAATCTCATGAGTGTACAAGAGTTACTGGAAAGTATGCAGAATGGATATTAGGCATACTAATATGCCTAAAGTATATTAGTACCTTCTGAGTATCATTCATGGACCTTCTGAATATCAGGCATGCACCTTCTTTATCATTAAGAGTATTTAAGCCCTAACAAAATGAGAGAAAAAACCATATGATCCTCTCAACAGGTACATAAAAAGTATTTGACAAAGGTTAACAATTTTGACAAAAATTAAGTCCTCAAAAAGTTGGTAAAGATGGAACATAACCACAAAATAATGAAGACTACATGTGATAAGCCCACAAATAGCATCACACTCAAGAATGAAAAGACGAAAACATTTCTTCTAAGATTACTAATGAGACAAGGATGCCCATTCTTGCCACTTTCATTCACCATAGTAAGTGTTAGAAGTCCTAGCCACAACAACTAAGCAAGAAAGGAAGAAATAAAAACTGTCACTACTTGCAGATGACATGATGCAGTATGTGTGTGTGTGTGTTAGCCACTCAGTTGTGTCCAACTCTGCAACTCCATGGACTGTAGTCCACCAGGGTCCTCTGTCCATGGAATTCTCACAAGCAAGAATACTGGAGTGAGTAGCCATTACCTTCTCCAGGGGATCTTGCCAACCCAGGGATCTAACCCACATCTCCGGCATTGCAGGTGGGTTCTTTTTACCATCTGACCCACCAGGGAAGACTGATACTATATATTGGAAACTCTAAAGACTCCATCAAAAAATCGTTAAAACTAATAGGTGATTTCAGTAAAGCCACAGGATACAAAATCAATATACAGAAATCTGTGGCATTTCTGTACACTAATAATGAAATATCAAAAACAGAAATTAAGAAAAAAAAAATTTACATTTGCATCATAAAGGATAAAGTACCATAGAAATAAATTTAACTAAGTAAGTGAAAGACCGGTACGCTGAAAACTATAAGACAGTGATGAAAGAAATTGAAGAAGACACACACACAAAAGGAAAGATATCTTGTGCTCATAGATTGGAAGAATTAATATTGTTGAAATGTCCATACTACCCAAAATAACCTACAGATTAACCATGAAACCTATTAAAATTCCAGTGACATTTCATAGGCCTAGAATAAATAAATTTTGTATGGAAAACCAATATACACTCTCAAGAGTTAAAACAATCTTAATAAAGAAGAGCAAAACTGGAGACATCATACACTTGATTTTAATCTTTACTACAAAGCGATGGTCATCAAAATATTATGGTCTTTTCACAAAAAAACAGACACATAGAACAACCATAGACATCATTGGAACAACCGAAAGCCCAGAAATAAACCTGACATGCTGCAGTTCATTGGGTTGCAAAGTTCAGACTGACTGAACTACTGAACAAAAACAACAGTGACAAACTTTCAGCAAATATTCCCAATGGTGAAAAACTGAAAGCATTTCCTCTAAGATCAGGAGCAAGACAAGAATGCTCGCTCTCACTAATATTATTCAATATTGTTTTGGAAATCCTAGTCACGGCAATTAGAGAAGAAAAAGAAATAAAAGGAAATGCAAGAAGGCAAAGTGGTTGTCTGAAGAGAGCTCACAAACAGCTGAGGAAAGAAAAGAAGCAAAAACCAAAGGAGAAAATGAAAGATATTCTGATCTGAATGCAAAGTTCCAAAGAACAGCAAGGAGAGATAAGAGAGCCATCTTCAGTGAACAATGCAAAGAAATAGAGGAAAACAATAGAATGGGAAAGATTGGAGAATTCTTTGAGAAAATTGAAAATTCCAAACGAACATTTCATGCAATGATGGGCACGATAAAAGGCAGAAAAGACAAAGACCTAACAGAAACAGAAGAGATTAATACGAGATGGCAAGAATACAAAGAAGAACTATACAAAAAGTGTCTTAATGACCCAGATAGCCATGATTGTGTAATCACTCAATTAGAGTCAGACATCTTAGAGTATGAAATCAACTGTGCCTTAGGAAATATTACTATGAACAAAGCTAAGGGAGGTCATGGAATTTCATCTGAGCTATTTCAAATCTTAAAAGATTATGCTGTTAAGGTGATGGAAAGGATCAACTTTCATTCCAATCCCAAAGAAAGGTAATGCCAAAGAATATTCAAACTACCATACAATTGCTCTCACTTCACATACTAGCGAGGTAATGCTCAAAATCCTCCAAGTTAGGCTTCAATAGTACATGAACCAAGAACCTCCAGATGTACAATCTGCATTTAGAAAAGGCAGAGGAATGAGAGAAACTGCCAACATTGATGTGATCACAGAAAAAGCAAGGGAACTCCAGAAAAAAATTAAAGTCTACTTCTGCTTTATTGACTATGCTAAAGCTTTTGACTGTGTGGATCACAAAAAAAAAAAAAAAAAAGGTGGAAAATTCTTAAAGAAATGGGAATACCAGGCCACCTTACCTGCTTCCTAAGAAACTTGCATGCAGGTCAAGAAGAAACAGTTAGAATAGGACTTGGAACAATGAACTGGCTCCCAGTTGGGAAAGGAGTATGTCAAGTCTGTATATTGACACCCAGTTTATTTAACTTCTATACAGAGTACATCATGCAAAATTTTGGGCTGGACGAATCAGAAGCTGAAATCAAGACAGCCAGGAGAAATATCAACAGTCTCAGATATGCTGATAATACACTCTATGGCAGAAAGCAAAGAAGAACTGAAGAACATTTTGATAAGGGTGAAAGGGAAAAATGAAAATGCTGGCTTAAAACTCAACATTCAAAAAACTAAAATCATGGCATCTGGCCCCATCACTTCATGGCAAATAGATGAGGGAAAAGTGGAAACAGTGACAACCGTCATTTTCTTGGACTCCAAAATCACCGTGGACAGTGACTGAAGCTTTGAAATTAAAAGGTGCTTGCTGCTTGGAAATAAAGCTATGACAAACCTAGATGACATATTAAATAGCAGACACATCACAGTGACAAAAAAAAGGTCTGTGTAGTCAAAGCTATGGTATTTCC
Source organism: Redunca redunca (assembly GCA_006410935.1). NCBI lineage: Eukaryota > Metazoa > Chordata > Mammalia > Artiodactyla > Bovidae > Redunca > Redunca redunca. Next base: position 65,386 of record SJYQ01006738.1, on the reverse strand, counting down.
AGTAGTCATTTACAAATGTGAGAATTGGACCATAAAGAATTGATGCCTTCAGTTCAAGTTAATCCTAATGGAAATCAACTTTTAACATTCATTGGAAGGACTGATGGTGAAGCTCCAATACTTTGAGTACCTAATGCAAAGACCTGATTCATTGGAAAAGACCCTGATGCTGAGAAAGACTGAGGGTAAGAGGCGAAGGTGACAACATCAGATGAGATGCTTGGATGGCATACCAACTCAATGGACATGAATTTAAGCAAATGTTGGGAGATAGTGAAGGACAGGGAAGCCTGGTGTGCTGGGTGTAGTTCATGGGGTCACAAAGAGTTGGACACGATTTAACAACTGATTAGAAAAGAAGTAAAATTCTCACTGTTTGCACATGACATGAAACTGTGAATATAACACCTTTAAAATGCCACCAAAATGTACTAGAGCTAATGAATGAATTTAGTAAAGCCACAGGATATAAAATTAATACACAGAAATCCCTCACATTCCCATATAATGACAATGAAAATTCAGAAAGGGAAATTAAGGAATTAATCCCATTCACCATTGCAACAAAAATAATAAATTATCTAAGAATATACCCACCGAAAGAGGCAAAAGACTGTAAGACAGAAAAGTATAAGACACTGATGAAAGAAATCAAAGATGACACAAACAGATGTAAAGATATACGATATTGCTGGATTGGAATGATCACTATTGTCAACAAAATGAGTATATTAACCAAAATGACTATACTAACCAAAGCAATCTACAAATTCATTTCTTTGTCTATCAAATTACCAGTGGCATTTTGCACAGAACTCAAAAAAAAATTTCACAATTTGTATGGAAACACAATAGACCCTGAATAGCCAAAGTAATCTTGAGGAACGTAAACGGAGCTGGAGGAATCAACCTCCCTGACTTCAAATTATACTACAAATCTTCAGTCATGAGGACAATATGGTACTGGAACAAAAACAGAAATATGGACCAATGGAACAACATAGAAAGCCCAGAGATAAACCCACAAAATGATGGGCACCTTACCTTTGACAAGGGAGACAAGAATATACAATGAAGAAAAGACAACCTCTTTGATAATGATGCTGGGAAAACTGGACAGCAATGTGTAGAAGAAATTAAATTAGAACACTTCTTAATATCATACACAAAAATAAACTCAAAATGGATTAAAGTCTTAAATGTAAGTCCAGAAACTATAAAGCTCTTAGAAGAAAACATAGGCAGTACACTCTATGACATCAATTTCAGCAATATTCTGTCTGATTCACCTCCTAGATTAATGGAAATAAAATAAAAAATAAAGAAATGGCCCTAATAAACTTTAAAAACTTTGGCACAGCAAATGAAACTATAAGCAAGATGAAAAGACAACACTGAATGGGAGAAAATAATTGCAAGTGAAGAAACTGACAAAAGTTTAATCTCTAAAACATATAAGCAGCTCATATATCTCAATGTCAGGGGAAAAAACTAATAAAAAAAACAGGAAGACATTTCTGCAAAGACATAGAGATGGCTAATAAACATGTGAAAAGATGCTTAACATAGTTCATTGCTAGAGAAAAGCACATCAAAACTACAAAGAAATATCACCTCATACCAATCAGAATGACCATCATCGAAAAAAAAATGTACAAATAATAAATTCTGGAGAGGATATAGAGAAAAGGGAACCCTCTTTGCACTGTTGGTGGGAATGCAAACTGATATAGCCATTATGGAGAACAGTAGGGAGAATACTTTAAAAATTAAGAACAAATCCTATTTTTGTGCAAAGCTTCACTTTTCTCTAATCATGAGCTATATTAGGCTTATAACACCCAGTAATCCTACTTCTGGGCATAAACAATGAAAAAGCCACAATTCTACAAAAAAAAAAAAAAAAAAAACCACCCCAATGTTGGTTGCAACAATATTTACAATAACCAGGACACGGAAGCCACCTAGATGTCCACTGACAGATGAATGGATAAAGAAGTAGTGGTATATTTATACAATGGCATATGACCCAGTCATAAAAAGGAACAGATCTGCGTCAGTTGTAGTAAGGTGAATGAACCTAGTGATTCTTAAAGTGAAGTAATTCAGAAAGAGAAAAACAAGTGTCTTATACTAATGCATATATATGGGATCTAGAAAAATGCTACCGATAAACCTAGTAGAAAACAGACTTGTGGACAGAGTGGGGAAGGTGAGGATGGGATGAACTGAGAAAATAGCATTGACATATATATGCTATCATGTATAAAATACATAAAGTTGCTAAATAACACAGGGAGTCCAGCCTGGCACTCTGTAATGACCTAGAGGGCTGGGATGGGGGGAAGGGAGGGAGGCTCAGCACTAATTCAAAAAGATATGTGCACCCCCGTGTTTCTAGTGGCATCATTTACAATAGTCAAGATATGGAAACAACATGTGTCCATTGATGGAGAAATGAATAAAAGAGATGTGTTACAAACACACACACAGGAATATTATTTAGCCATGAAAAGGAATGAAGTTCTGCTATTTGTATCAACATGGATAGACTTTCATGGAACTATACTAAGTGAAATAAGCCAGACAAAGAAAGACCAATGCTACATGATTTCACTTATATGGAATCTAAGAGACAAAACAGAACAAAACAAATGAATAAACAAAAATAAAACAAATACAAACTTATAGATGTAGAGAACTTTAGTGTCCAGAGTGATAGGCTGAAGGATGTGTGAAACGGGTTAAAGGGGTTAAATACATGGTAACTAGACTTGTAGTAGTGATCACTTTGTAGTGTATACAGATGTCAAATTATAATGCTGTATGTATGCCTGATACTTCTATAATAAAATATTAAACTAGATAACCATTATTTGTAACCTCTATAGCACCTAAGGAACCATCTGGTTCAATCTTTCCATTTCAGAATGATGGCAAAGTAGTAAATAGTTAGTGGCTGGTTCTAGATTAGAACACACAACTCCCAATTTCTATTCCACTACCATATTTTGTATAACTGGGTTTTATTTTGTATAACTAAAAAGTACCAATAACTACAGAATAATTGTAAATTTTAAAAAGCTACTGCTTTGTGAAATAATGTTTATGAGCATATAGTTCCCATCTCTAGGAAGAGGAAATAGGATAAATTTCATTTTGCTCCTATATATATTTTTTAAATTTTCACAGTGAATACATAATATTTTATATTCATATTTTTATTAATTTCTGAAACTGGTGGTGGGTCAGTTCAGTTCAGTTCCGTCACTCAGTCGTGTCTGACTCTTTATGACCCTATGAACCACAGCACTCCAGACCTCCCTGTCAATCACCAGCTCCCAGAATCCACCCAAACACTTGTCCATTGAGTCGGTGATGCCATCCAATCATTTCATCCTCTGTCCTCCCCTTCTCCTCCTGCCCTCAAACATTACCAGCATCAGCATCTTTTCAAATGAGTCAGCTATTCTCATCAGGTGGCCAAAGTATTGGACATCAGTCCTTCCAATGAACACCCAGGACTGATCTCCTTTAGGATGGACTGGTTGGATCTCCTTGCAGTTGATGGGACTCTCAAGAGTCTTCTCCAACACCACAGTTCAAAAGCATCAATTCTTCAGCACTCAGCTTTCTTCAAAGTCCAACTCTCACATCCGTACATAACCACTGGAGCATCTTTTAATTTCATGGCTGCAGTCACCATCTGCAGTGATCTGGGAGCCCAAAAAACTAATGTCTGACACTGTTTCCCCATCTGTTTCCCATGAAGTGATGGACCAGATGCTGTGATCTTTGTTTTCTGCATGTTGAGCTTTAAGCCAACTTTTTCACACTCCTCTTTCACTTTCATCAAGAGGCTCTTTAGTTCTTCTTCACTTTCTGCCATAAGGGTGGTGTCATCTGCATATCTGAGGTTGTTGATATTTCTCCCAGCAATCTTGATTCCAGCTTGTGTTTCTTCCAGCCCAGCGTTTCTCATGATGTACTCTGCATAGAAGTGAAATAAGCAGGGTGACAATGTACAGCCTTGACGGACTCCTTTTCCTATTTGGAACCAGTCTGTTGTTCCATGTCTAGTTCTAACTGTTGCTTCCTGACCTGCATATAGGTTTCTCAAGAGGCAGGTCAGGCAGTCTGGTATTCCCATCTCTTTCAGAATTTTCCACACTTTATTGTGATCCATACAGTCAAAGGCTTTGGCACAGTCAATAAAGCAGAAATAGATGTTTTTTTGGAACTCTCTTGCTTTTTTGATAATGGGTACATACAGGTTTTTCTGCAATTGTTTGTTATTTATAGACATTATTGAAGATTCTGGAGTAACATAATGTTAGAATTGGAAGATATTTCAGAACTATCCAAAGTATTCATTATATAGGTGAGATAAATTTCAGACAGTTATCTCATTGAAAGCTGTAAATAACATAAAACAAAAGTATAGGTATTCTGCATCCTAATTTAACTGTGGGGTTTGCTTGAAAATTGATGTGGTATAGATGAAGCAAGGACTATATCCTTTCAGGAAGAAAACTAACATTTATTGAACAACTGCTACATGACAGACAGGTATACATTCTTAATCTCGTTTCATAGTTACAATAATTGATGTTTTAAATTTTACGATTCAGAAAATCTGAATATTCAAACAGTTTAAAATAGAACATGGGTTAGATTGCAAAAGAGATCTTTGAATGCTAATTTTACAGTCCTTTTGGACTCGTCTTTTGAGGTGAGCCAGAGTTCGTATTCCCTGAAACAGAGATTCCTAAATGCTCTTTTTGCTCTTTGTAGCATTAATCAGTAACTGTTAAAAGTTCGGTTATCTGACCATTGCCATAGTACCTTTCCAAAATCTATTGCCACCAGGCATTTCCAGCTGGAAGCGAGGTGGCTTTTTGAGACACTTCAAGATTTTAAAGTCAAGATAGGCCAAAATGTGCCTGTGGGGATACTCATGTTATAACAATGTATCACTTTATGTTTCTAATTCATTTTACAATATTCAGTAGTTTTCACAAAAGAGGTTAGTATAATTGCTTGACAAAGTAGATCAGGAAACAGGACTTTGCCTAGGACTGAGGGCTTTTCTGAACATATGACTTCCATTGCTAAAACAAGGACAGTCTTGGGCCAATTAGAACGAGCTGATGATCCTGAGAAAGCTTAAATTTCTCATCCTCAGTCACATTGCAAGTTAGTGATGGGATTGGACTAGAACTCAGAGCTCCTAGCAACCAGTCCTGGGCCCTTCCAACTAAACCACAGTGACTAAGTGATTATTAAATTTCAAAATACAGACTTTAACTCTTCATATAAGTGTGATATGAAGTGGTTATATGAAGTTGAGCAGTACAGACTCCACCTGCCAATGCAAGAGATGCAGGAGACATGGGTTCCATCCCTGGGTTGGGAAGATCCTTGAAGGAGAAAACGGCAACCCACTCCAGTATTCTTGCTCAGATGATCCCATGGACAGAGGACACCGGTGGCCTACAGTCTATGCAGTCACAAAGCATTGGACATGACCGAGCGACTGAGCACACACATAAACTTGTATGTTTAAGGCAAATGGACAGCATATTAGCTTTTTTTTTTTTTTTTCAAAAAAATTGATGATATCCTATTTTGTTCCATTCTCCACCTTCTGACTTACTCATTTTAATCAAGGATCTCACACCCTCAACTATGACAAGTGGCTGCCTTATGCAGAATGGAGTTTCCTGTCCTGGCTTTATTGCCCCCTTTCTAGCTGTTGCACGAATAAACAACTCAGGCCTGTGCAAGTTCACACACAAAAGATTCTGCAATGGTAACATTTATCTTGTACATGTTCCATTTATCTTTGGCAAAAAGCTTCAAATCCAAACTATCTTAAGTGATCTCAAAAAGACAGTGATAAGTACCTCTCCCCGTCATTATTGCTCCATTTTATCACAGTGGTGATAGCAATAATGGTGGTTTTAACCCCCATCAAGTCCATTTAACATGGCTCATTTTCAAAAGCCACTCAATGCCTTGTGACAGTCTGGCCAGGCAGTTTGAAAAGATCACTTAATCCTGATGATCTGAGGAAGACTCTGAGTGGGGAAAGAAGGCCCTACAGTCAGAGGCGAGACGGCGGATGGAGGGATGGGATAAAAAAAGACCATTGATTTTATGACAAGGGACAGAGTTACTGTCAAAACTGAGCAGCACAAATTGAAGGAATGTTTCAATTAGCTCTTTGCAAAAGAAATTCCTCAAAAGTTGTGATGCACTAGCTTGTGGTTATTGTTGGTTATGTTCATTCTTACAGTTTTTACATGTGTCTGATTTTTCTTAATACTAAAAGGAAAATCTGAGATTAGAATTTCTGTTAGTAATGAAAATCATTAAAGAAGACCCCTAGTAATTTTAATAAGATGTTTTATAAAGTGACAGTGACCTGGATAATGATAGCAGGCTGAAAGGGGGAAAGTGGAGCCTATACAAGCCACATGTCACACACTCCAACGTGAGGTTGCCTAACACTGCTGCCTGTTCTGCAATCCCACAGCTGGTCTCTGTAGGTGTCAAAACTGTTAACAAAGCACACCAGTTTCTAGAGGTACTGAATGTGGATGAGGGCAAAGGATGAGTAGATAATGACAGGAAGAAAAAAATCAACAGCACTCCTTTTGCACCTTACGCTTGCTCAAAGAATAACTCAGAGCTAGTGTTGCCTGAAAACTCTCAACTAAACACACATAAATATTATAAAGATAACACAGTTATTAAAACAGCAGACTCGGGAGCCAAAATACTTGGTTCAAAGCCCCCTTCTTCCATTTCCTGACCATATGACTTTAGGTTAAGATTTTCTCTCTCTAAGCTGAAATTTGCCAGCTAAATGGGAATAATAGACCCTATTTCATAATCCTGTTGTGAAATTAAAATAAAATAATTTATGTGGCATATTCAACACAGTGTCTGTACTGTAAAGTACATTTTATGGAAAGGTGATTATTATTGTAATTAATCCATATAACAAGCATAATTTTAAGCCTAATTTTCTAAGCATAAGTTCTTAATGAATTATTCTCTTTTCACTCATTGAAAAATGTAATTCTTGCCATAAAATAGCTAAAAATCATAAGAGTTTTTTTAAAAAGAGCCCTTGACTCTGCATTTATGTTCAGGCTTCATTATCCATGGGCTTTACGATCTTGATAAAATGAAATCACTATGTTTAACATCAAGGATAATATGACACAATGCTTATAAGCTGAAAATTTGGAAACATATTAATCTGGTTTTGAGTCATTCCACCACTTTCTAATGATAGAATATTTTATACGTTCACATCACCTGTACAGTGGTGAAACTATTTGGATTTCAAATCAAATATCATTTCCTCCAGTTGTCTTCCTCACCCCTTATTTCACATTCTCGGGGCTCCCTGTACTTAGCCCTTGTGACAGCTATCGGAATTACTATGAAATTAAGTGTATAATTACTGTCCAACTTTCCTAATAAATCACAAGTTTCAAGAAAGCACAAAACTTGTTTATTTTTCTTTATGCCAGAATGTCCCTGGCTGGCACATGATAGGTGTCAATTATGGAATGAATAAAGAGTTTTNTTTAAGCCTAATTTTCTAAGCATAAGTTCTTAATGAATTATTCTCTTTTCACTCATTGAAAAATGTAATTCTTGCCATAAAATAGCTAAAAATCATAAGAGTTTTTTAAAAAGAGCCCTTGACTCTGCATTTATGTTCAGGCTCCATTATCCATGGGCTTTACGATCTTGATAAAATGAAATCACTATGTTTAACATCAAGGATAATATGACACAATGCTTATAAGCTGAAAATTTGGAAACATATTAATCTGGTTTTGAGTCATTCCACCACTTTCTAATGATAGAATATTTTATACGTTCACATCACCTGTACAGTGGTGAAACTATTTGGATTTCAAATCAAATATCATTTCCTCCAGTTGTCTTCCTCACCCCTTATTTCACATTCTCGGGGCTCCCTGTACTTATCCCTTGTGACAGCTATCAGAATTACTATGAAATTAAGTGTATAATTACTGTCCAACTTTCCTAATAAANTGGGGTGGGAGGTGGGAGGGGATTCATGTTTGGGAACGCTTGTACACTCGTGGTGAATTCATGTCAATGTTTGGCAAAACCAATACAGTAATGTAAAGTAAAATAAAGTTAAAATAAAAATTTTAAAAGTAAAAAAAAAAAAAAATAAAAATAAAAGAAATTGTAAGTTTACAAGACTGGGAGCAGGGGAAAACTATTTAGGAAACTACTGCAATAATTTAAGTTAGAGATGTCGGTGGCTTGGACAGAAAGAGTAGTGATGAAAGTGGTGGGAAGTGATGTATTTGCTAACAAATTTGATATTAGGTATAAAAGAAAGCAACGAGTCAGAGACGAGTCCGGGGTTTGAATCTTGGGCCACTGGGAGAATGAAGTGTCATTATTTTAGACAGGGAAAACTACAGAGGGACAAACTTATTGTAGTAGTTCAGGAGTTCATTTTTGGAACATGTTAAGTCATAATGCCTATGAGGCATCCAAATGAATATATCAAGCTATCCACTGTATGCCCAAGTCTGTGGTTTAGAGGAGGGAGATCTGAGCTGAAGATACAAAGCTTAAAGTCATGAGACTAGATGAGCTCACCAACAAAAAAGAAGAGAACTAAGGACTACGTTCTGAAGCAATATAACGTTAGAGGTCAGGAGATGAGGAGGAACCAGCAAAGGATAATGAGAAGGAGCAGTCAATGAGGGGGAAAAGTAGATGCTGGAACCCTTATGTGACAAACCACATAAAATAATAAGAGGACTAAGGATTTCTCATTTGACCTGCCAAGATGAGGATTGTTAGAAACCTTGACAAGAACCATTTTAGAGTGAATTGGTGCAGGCAATTGCCTCATGTAAGGATTTAAAAGAGAATGAAATTTAATTCAACATCATAATAAGATACCTTTTCACATTCACTAGGATATTAACTAAAATCAAAGAGACTACTCACTAAATACAGGTGAGCATGTAAAGCAAATGGAGCTCTCTTACAATCATGATTGGAATATGAAGTCTTATACTTACACTGCAGAATTTTTTGGCAGATTTTTTAAATGGAAATATATGCTTATCATAATACCTAACACATACACCCAAGACAAATGTCCAAAATAAACGGAAACATATATCCACTCAAAGATTTATACACTAGTACTCAGAGGAGCCTCTTCATAATAGCCAAAACTTAGAAAAAAACTAAAATATCCATCAACAGGAGAGTGGATATTCACACTGTGGTGTGGTCATATAATGTGAGAGCTTTCCTGATAGCTAAGTTGGTAAAGAATCTGCCTGCAATGCCAGAGACCCTGGTTCAATTCCTGGGTCAGGAAGATCTGCTGGAGAGAGGATAGGCTACCCACTTCAGTATTCTTGGGCTTTTCTTGTGCTTTAGACTGTAAAGAATCCATCTACAATAGGAGAGACCTGGGTTTGATCCATGGGTTCAGAAGATTCCCTGGAGAAGGGAAAGGCTACCCACTCCAGTATTCTGGCCTGGAGAATTCCATGGGCTGTACAGTCCATGGAGTCGCAAAGAGTTGGACACGACTAAGTGATTTTCACTTTCTTTCACACTTTTTTATAGTGTCATTACTCAACAATACAAAAGAATAAACTGATACTGATGGACAAATCTCAAAAAACATTATGTTGAGCAAAAAAAATCAGATTCAAAAACATAAATACTGTATGATTATATTAGGACATGAAGTCCAAAAGAAAACTATATGCAAATAGAAATTCACGTGGGGGAGAAAGCTAATTGATTAGAAAAGGGCACAAGGAAATTTTCTGGGTTGATGAACATGCTCTGTATCTTGTTTTTGGTGCTAGTTCCACGAGTGTAAAAGCACTTGTCACAACTCAATGAACTATACATTTGAGGGCTGTGCCTTTTATTGAATGTTAATTAAATCTAAATTTTAAGAAAGAATCAGAGATGACTTGGAGTCAGTAAATTATAAGCAGCTCTTCAAATGGAAAGAGGATCAGGGAAGAAGATCAAAGGGATTAGGTGAAAGCTGGAGAGACATTGGAGTTAAGGAACATTTATTTTCTCCTATTATTTAAAATGAGTGGTGTTATTATATTTGCATGTTGATATATTAATAAATGATCCTTTGAGAGAAAAATAAATGATGATGCACAAGATTATTTCACCTATCTTTCAGAATTGTTCTTAGGATATAGTTATAGATAATGAGTGAGAAGGATTTAACTCAATACCTGGAATTTAGTAAAGGGTTCAGTACACCATAGGTGATTCTGCTATTATTGTCATGCAGTGATTATGGACGCTCTGCTTTCACTCTAAGTGTAGTACACATGATGACAAATTTTTCTTATGACTTTTACTTTATCCTTTCTTTGATAGCACCTCATGATTAGGCTGATGCCCCCACTACTCCACCAACACTATTCACATTAAGGTCACTTGCCACGCTATCAGTAAGTCTGAAATTTCAATGATGTCTTCCCCTTCTAATTTGCTATCTGTAATCTACAATGTGCTATATAATCCAGATTATCAAATTGCTATAACTGAATCTATCAAAGAATGATGAATAGGCTAAGAGAGAAAATTATGCCATTTTAACTAATGCTTCTTCCCAACTTGGCCAAGTCAGTTTCTACTCTTTCTTAAAGGGTGCATTTAGATTTCACCAAAGACTAGTTTGTCTAGGTCTATAAGTTAGGAATTTTTCAGCTACAAGCAACAGAAACCCAACTAAAATTAGGTCTCAAAAACTATTTACAATAGCCAAGGCATGGAAGCAACCTAAATATCCATCGACAAATGAATGAATAAAGATATGGTCCATGTATATAATGAAATATGACTCAGTATAAAAGAGAATGAAAAATGCTATTTTCAGCAACATGAACTGACCTAGAGATTATCATACTAAGTTAAGTAAGCCAGACAAAGACAAATGTCACAGAATACCACTTATAAGTGGAATTTTAAAAAGTTAAACAAATGAACTTATATACAAAATAGAAATAGACCTACAGACATTGAAAATAGACCTTACAGTTTAAAAAAGTTGGAATAGGGGGAGAAATATATAAGGAAGTTGGGGTTAATGTATATACACTACTGTATCTATAAAAGGTAAACAACAAGGACCTGTTTATACCACAGGGATCTATATTCAACATTTTGTAATAAGCTATAATAGAAAAGATTATGAATATATATAGTTTGACTGGATTGCTTTGCTGCAGACTTGAAACTAAAAACTTTCATTTTAAGTAGTTGTTGTGGTTCAGTCACTCAGTTCTGTCCGACTTTGCCATCCAATGGATTGCAGCACGCCAGGCTTCCCTCTCCTTCACCATCTACCAGAGCTTGCTCAAAATCATGTCCACTGAGTCAGTGATGCCATCCAACCATCTCATCCTGTCATCCCCTTCTCCTCNTTATATACAAAATAGAAATAGACCTACAGACATTGAAAATAGACCTTACAGTTTAAAAAAGTTGGAATAGGGGGAGAAATATATAAGGAAGTTGGGGTTAATGTATATACACTACTGTATCTATAAAAGGTAAACAACAAGGACCTGTTTATACCACAGGGATCTATATTCAACATTTTGTAATAAGCTATAATAGAAAAGATTATGAATATATATAGTTTGACTGGATTGCTTTGCTGCAGACTTGAAACTAAAAACTTTCATTTTAAGTAGTTGTTGTGGTTCAGTCACTCAGTTCTGTCCGACTTTGCCATCCAATGGATTGCAGCACGCCAGGCTTCCCTCTCCTTCACCATCTACCAGAGCTTGCTCAAAATCATGTCCACTGAGTCAGTGATGCCATCCAACCATCTCATCCTGTCATCCCCTTCTCCTGCTTTCTATCTGTCCCAGCTTCACGGTCTTCTCCAATGTGTTGACTCTTTGCATCAGGTGGCCAAAGAACTGGAGGTTCAGCTTCAGCATCAGTCCTTCCAAAGAATATTCAGGACTGATTTCCTTTAGGATTGACTGGTTTGATCTCCTTGCAGTCCAAGGGACTCCCAAGAGTCTTCTCCAACGCCACAGTTCGAAGTCATCAGCCTTTTTTATCATCCAGCTTCAGCACTCAGCCTCTTTTATTGTCTAACTCTTGCATTCATACTACTGAAAAACACCATAGCTTTGACTACACAGACTTTTGTTGGCAAAGTAATGTCTCTGCCTTTTAATATACTGTTTAGGTTTGTCATAGCTTTTCTTCCAAGGAGCAAGTATCTTTTAATTTCAAGGCTGCAGTCGCCATCCACAGTAATTTTGGATCCCAAGAAAATAAAGTCTGTCACCACTTCCACTGTTTCCATATTTATATGCCTTGAAGTGATGGGACCAGATGCCATGATCTTAGTGTTTTGAAAGTTGAGTTTTAAGCCACCTTTTTCACTCTCGTCTTTCACCTTCATCTAAACATCCTTTAGTTCCTCTTCGCTTTCTGCCATAAGGGTGGTGTCATCTGCAAATCTGAGCTTATTCATATTTTTCCCAGCAATCTTGATTTCACCTTGTGCTTCATCCAGCTTGTCATTTGGCATGAGGTACTCTGCATATAAGTTAAATAAGTACGGTGACAATGTAGATTCTTGACGTACTCTTTTCCCAATGTTGAACCAGTTTGCTGTTCGATGTTCAGTTCTAACTATTGTTACTTGACCTGCATACAGATTTCTCAAGATGCAGGTAAGTGGTCTGGTATTCTCATCTCTTTATGAATTTTTCAGTTTATTGTGATCCACACAGTCGAAGGCTTTAGCATAGCCACTGAAGCAGAAAGAAATGTTTTTCTGAAATTCCGTTGCTTTTTATATGGTCAAATATTGGCAATTTGACCTCCAGTTCCTCTGACTTTTCTAAATCCAGCTTGAACATCTGGAATTTCTCAGTTCACATAGTATTGAAACCTCACTTGGAGAATTTTGAGCATTACTCTTATGCAGTAGCTGAATATTCTTTGGCATTCCCTTCTTTGGGACTGAAGTGAAAACTGAACTTTTCCAGTCCTGTGGCCACTGCTGATTTTTCCAACTTTGCTGGCATATTGAATGCAGCACTTTCACAGCATCAACTTTTAGGATGTGAAATAACAGCTGGTATTCCATCACCTCCACAAACTTTGTTTGTAGTGATGCTTCTTAATGCCCATTTGACTTCACAATCCAAGAGTTCTGACTTTAGGTAAGTGATTACACTATTGTGGTTATCTGGGTCATTAAGATCTTTTTGGTAAATTTCTTTCATGTATTCTTACCACCTCTTCTACTTCTGTTTGGCCCTTACCATTTCTGTCCTTTATTGTGCCTATCTTTGCATGAACATTCCGTTGGTAATTAATTTTCCTGAAGAGATCTCTACTACTTCCAATTCTATTGTTTTCCACTTTTTCTTTGTGTTGTTCATTTAGGAAAGCTTTCTTATCTCTCCTTGCTATTCTTTGGAACTCTGCATTCAGATTACCTTTTCTACATTGCCTTTCACTTCTCTTCTTTTCTCAGCTATTTGTAAGGCCTCCTTAGACAACCATTTTAAATGGTAGAAATGGATGTTAATTCATATAATTGTAACATTCCAGAGCTGAATCTGGACAAATGTGGCTAGATATAAGAGTTAAAATATGTTTTAGGAATCTGTGCCGCTCCCCCCCACCATTCCACACTTCTTCACCTTACTCCTAATTTCTGGACTCTAGTCTCCTCTGTTTTGCTTAATTCTCAGGTGGTTTCATTAAAAATGCTGACACAGGTGATCAGGTAGTTGTTGAGACCTAAAGAAGTATTAAAAAGAAATTCCTTTTTCCCATTAATTCTAGTGTAGGTTCAAGGTGATTTATTTTTCTGACTTTAATGAAGTGTCCATCAAGTGTCCCTTGGGTGATAAATTTCTCTGAATGACAGTATGTCTGGACTTAGGAGCAAGGCGGTAGTATGAGCCACAGTTATGAATCCTTGACTAGGAACAGGAAATTCATTCTGGACAGGTTAAGACATAGGGTCTCCATGTTGTCTGTCCTAATCACTCCAAGATACCTTGAATGAGCCCTATCTTATCATTTAAAAATAATCACTACTGCTAGTGCACTAAAGACTATACTGAGAATGTTACAAACATTTCAGTTAATTGTTGCAAAAGCCATTTTGTTACCATTTAGTTCTATTTTACAGATAAGGAAACTAAAGCTCAGAGTTGTTCAATACACCCAAGGTGAGGCATGAAGAAGAAAAAAATGGGCCTACAGACCAAGGACCTATTCTGGACTTCTTACTGATTCTGGAGACCCTTTCACCATGCACTACTGATGACTTTGATAGGTGGTCTGTCCTCTTCAGCTTCCCATGAAAACATACCATTTTGTATTTTTCCAGCCATTTATAGTGCATGTATTACAACATACTCAATTCCTTGAACATTCGACTCCCATCTCCACAATCTGCAGTGCTAACTACGGCATTAGAACTTTGTTCAGTGTGAGTCACGACTTTTTCAATGCTTCAGGGATGGAGTAGCCTGGTGGGCTGCCATCTATGGGGTCGTGCAGAGTCGGGCACAACTGAAGCGACTTAGCAGCAGCAGCAGCAGCAGAAGCTATATAAGTAGCAAGTTTACACAATTTCTTTAGGTCCAGAATACTAAATCATATATGTCAAGAAGCTGATGGAACACATTTTGTCAGAACTCTCCACCATGACCTGCCCATCTTGGGTAGTCCTACACAGCATGGCTCATAGTTTCCTTGAGTTAAACAAGGCTGTGATCCAGGTGATCAATTTGGTTGGTTTTCTGTAATTGTGGTCTCCATTCTGTCTGCCATTTGATGGATAAGGATAAGAGGCTTGTGGAATCTTCCTGATGGGAGAAACTGGCAGTGGTAAATCTTTAATCCACTTTTCTGTTGATTGATTTTCTGCTGGGCAGTGTTCCCTCACTGTGGTAGGGGTAATGGTGGCAATGGAGACATACTTCAAAAGGACTTGAGCCAGGACCCCTGTACTCAGTGCTCCTGATTTTTACAAGACAGCAGAGTAGAAGAATATGTGCTTATCTTCTCCTGTGAGAACTCCAAAATTGCAAATAACAGCTGAAGAACCATCAACAGCAGAATGTCGGATCCCACCAAAAAAAGATACCCCACATCCAAGGGCAAAGGAGAAGCCTGAACAAGATGGTGAGTGGGTGGTGAAATCGTGTTTAGAATCAAACTGCATAGCTGCCAGATGCTCAGAGGGCTCAAACAAAACCCTGTATGCACTAGAACCCAGGGACCCCACAAGAGACTGTACCAGACCTGCCTTTGAATGTCTGAGTGTCTTCCTGTGAAGGCACAGGTCAGCAGTGACCTGCCGCAGGGACAGAGGCTCTGGCTGAAGCAGACCTGGGAGGTGCAGCATGTGAGACCCACCATAGAGGCCCAGAGCAGACAACCCACAAACTGGAGAACAATTATACCAAAGAATTCTAGCACTGTTGTGAAAGTTCTAGGGGCCAAAACGGATTTCCCAACCTGGGGATCTGGCAAGGAGACTGAGAATCCCTAGGAAATTTGACTTTGAAGGCCAGTGGGATTTGATTGCAGAACTTCCACAGGACTGGGGAAACCAACTTTGGAGGGCATAAACAAAACCGTGTACACACCAGGACCCAGGAGAAAGGAGCAGTGACCCTGCAAGAGACTGAGCCAGACTTGTCTGTGAGTGTCCAGGAGTCTCCAGCAGAGAAGTGGGTCAACAGTGGTCTGCCATGAGGTCAAGAGCACTGAATATAACAGTCCAGGCATGAGTACTTTTGAAGGAGATTTCCATTACCATTACCCCTACCATTGTTTGGCCTCAGGCCAAACTGCAGGAAGGGAACACAGCCACACCCATCAACAGAAAAATGGTTTAAAGATTTATTGATCATGGTCCCAACCACCACAGCAAGAACCATATTTCCCCACAAGCAGTTCATCCCATCAGGAAGCTTCCATAAGCCTCTTATCCTTATCCATCAAAGGGCAGGCAAATTGGAAACCACAATTATAGAAAACTAACCAAACTGATCACTTGGATCACAGCCTTGTCTAACTCAGTGGAACTATGAGCCATGCTTTGTGGGGCCACCCAAGGCAGAAGGGTCATGGTGGAGAATTCTAACAAAATGTGGTTCACTGGAGAAGGGAATGGCAAACCACTTCAGTATTCTTATCTTGAGAACCCCATGAACAGTATGAAAAAGCAAAAAGATATGACAGTGAAAGATGAACTCCCCAGGTAGGTAGGTGCCCAATATGCTACAGGAAAAGACTGGAGAAATAGCTCTGAAAGAATGAAGAGGCTGAGCCAAAGTGAAAACAATGTCCACTTGTAGATGTGACTGGTGATGGAAGTAAAGTCCAATGTTGCAGTGGAAGTGATGGAATTCCAGCAGAGCTTTTTCAAATCCTGAAAGATTGTACTCTAAAGTGCTGTACTCAACATGCCAACAAATTTGGAAAACAGCATGTGCCACAGGACTGGAAAAGGTCAGTCTTCTTCCAATCCTAAAAAAAAAAAAAAAAAAAAAAAAGGCAATGCCAAAGAATGTTCAAACTAACACAAGATTGCACTCATCTCACATGCTAGCAAAGCTATGCTCAAAATTCTCCAAGTTAGTTTTCAACAGTATGTGAGCCGATATGCTGAAAGATGATGCTGAGAAAGTGCTGCACTCAATACGCCAGCAAATTTGGAAAACTCAGCAGTGGCCACAGGACTGCAAAAGGTCAGTTTTCATTCCAAACTCAAAGAAAGGCAATGCCAAAGAATGCTCAGACTACTACCCTATTGCACTCATCTCACATACTAGTAAAGTAATGCTCAAAATTCTCCAAGCCAGGCTTCAGCAATACATTAAACATGAACTTCCAGATGTTCAAGCTCGTTTTAGAAAAGGCAGAGGAACCAGAGATCAAATTGCCAACATCCGTTGGATTATGGAAAAAGCAAGAGAGTTCCAGAAAAACGTCTATTTCTGCTTGACTATGCCAAAGCCTTTGACTGTGTGGATCACAAGAAACTGTGGAAAATTCTGAAAGAGATGGGAATACCGGACCACCTGACCTGCCTCTTGAAAAATCTGTATGCANCTGGAATCAAGATTGCTGGGAGAAATATCAATAACCTCAGATATGCAGATGACACCACTCTTATGGCAGAAAATGAAGAGGAACTGAAGAGCCTCTTGATGAAAGTGAAAGATGAGAGTGAAAAAGCTGGTTTAAAATTCAACATTCAAAAAACAAAGATCATGGCATCTGGTTCCAACACTTCATGGCAAATAGATGGAGAAACAATGGAAAGAGTGAGAGATTTTATTTTCCCGGGCTCCAAAGTCACTGCAGATGGTGACTGCAGCCAAGAAATTAAAAGTCTCTTGCTCCTTGGAAGAAAAGCTATGACAAACCTAGACAGTATACTAAAAAGCAGAGACATCACTTTCCTGACAAAGGTCCATATAGGCAAACTATGGTTTTTCCAGTAGTCATGTATGGATGTGAGAACTCAAGCATAAAGAAAGTTGAGCGCTAAAGAACTGATGTTTTTGAACTGTGGTGTTGGAGAAGACTCTTGAGTCCTTTAGACAACAAGGATATCAAACCAATCAATCCTAAAGGAAGTCAGTAATGAATATTCATTGGAAGGACTGATGCTAAAGCAGAAACTCCAAAACTTAGGCCACCTGATATGAAGAACTGACTCATTGGAAAAGACCCTGATGCTAGGAAAGATTGAAGGTAGAAGGAGAAGGGGACGACAGAGGATGAGATGGTTAGATGGCATCACTGACTCGATGGACATGAGTTTGATCAAGCACTGGGAGTTGTTGAAGGACAGAGAAGCCTGGTGTGCTGCAGTCATGGGGTTGCAAAGAGTCAAACACTACTGAGTGACTAAAGTGAACTGATATGTTCAAGAAAGAGCTTTCAGGGACTTCCCAGGTTATTATCCAGTGGCTAAGATTCCACACTTCCACTGCAGGGGGCACTGGTTTGATTCTTTGTAGGGGAACCAAGATTCTGCATGCTGTGCCATGTAGCCAAAAAGTTAAGCAAGCTCCCAGGTCAATAAATTCTTTTCCATAGTATTCTGTGTTTGAGAACTCTGGACCTAACCTGCTAAGAATCTAGCCCCAGGAATACAGTAAGTCCCCTGCATAAGAACATTCAAGTTGCAAACTTTCAAAGATGTGAATATGCATCACTGGAATGTTTTTTGAAGAGGGTGAATGGTGCTCAGTTGCTTCAGTCATGTCTGACTCTTTGACCCCATGGACTGTAGACAACCAGGCTCCTCCATCCTTGGGATTTCCCAGGCAAGAATACTGGAGTGGGTTGGGGTAGATAGAATTGAATTCAGCAAGGAGAAGAACCTGTGCCATCAACATCAGGTGTGAGTGAAATTGCAGCTTGCCCTCCATCTCCTATTTCTGATGATCCTTCATCTCTACTATCTTCCACTTCTCTCTCCTTCAGTCAGTAACTCTTCTTGCCTGTTCACTCGATACCAGCCCCTGTATGCCAGCTATTGTACTATAATACTGTACTTTCAAGTATATACTGTAAGATTAAAAATGCTTTCTTTCTTGTGCTTACTTTTTATGTATTAATTTGTGTGAAAAATTATTTCAGTATTATGTAGCTGATTGCATTAGTTATGTACCTAGGCTAACTTTACTGGACTTACAAACAAAGGAGACTTAGGAAGTTGCTCCAGGAACAGACCTCGTTTGTATGTAGAGGACTTACTGTACTGTGAGTGTATGTCAGCTCGATTATGTAGTTCATTTGAGTTAGAGTCCCTTCTCTCTGCAAATCAGGCCCAACACAGATCCAGGTGGGTTAAAGGGGAATCTAGACAATGTGTCTTAATGTCCATCATATATCACAAATCACTTAGTCTGCTAGAGGAGATTCCAAACTTGGATATATTTTATGTAACTATTAATTTGGTGAATATAGTCTTTTGTTTCTCAAGCTAGAAAAAGATTTTAAATAGTTTACATTCACATGGAATGAAGAGTGTTATACATTAAGAGTTATCTTCTTGAGCTATATTAACTCTCCTTCCCTAGGTCATAATATAATTCAGAGACAGCTGGCAACATGCCACAAAAAAATCACATTGATAACATTACACTGATTGGGCCAAATAAGCAAGAACTGACTGGAGCACTGGAGGCCTTAGAAAGGCATTGTACATACCTTTGCAAAGGAAGATGCAGGGATCAAATGCATCTGTACAATCTGTAGTGGTTCAGTGGTTATTGCTGTACCAGGACAGTTGCATCAAAGTAAAGACAATCATTATATCTTGCTCTTCTTACCACAAAGAATAAAGCCTAAATCACATGTCCTAGAAGCTGCATATTCTACGCCTAGGAATACGGCTTTGTGCCTTATATAGAAAGAGGCAAGAGGCTATCAGCTTTGATTAGGCCCAACGTAAGACAGGAGTTTCCAGAAGATCTAGGCTGTGGTACCAACCGGTAACAACATAGTCCAAGGGATCACTTGGTCTGTGCTCCTCTGGTGTCAGAAGTATCAATGATGGGAAAAGATGCTGCATGGAGTTTGTGAGAGAATAACATGGCAGCACCTGGGATTCTGAAGTGGGACTTTGCCATCTGCTGAAGATAATTATACTCCTTTTGAAACACAACTCTTACTGTGCTTCTTGGCCCTGATAGAGCATAGGCGTGACCATGAGACACACGTGACCATGCACCTGAAACTTCCCATCATGAACTGGCTCCTATCAGACTCACAACGATTTGAGGGCAGTGACCCTGTGATTATCCACTGTGGGATTAAGTGTCACTTCTAAGACTGAGACCAAGTAGGATCAGAGAGCAGAAGGAAGCTGTATAAATAATAGCCAAAATTTCCCATACTATCCATCATTGTTGTACCCTTCTTTGGCTTGCATCTAGAGCTCTGTGGGGATTCATGAAGGAGGAAGGAAAGTTCCTAACTTGGGGCAGTCCCCCTGTTCATGCACTTTGTGCTGAAGGAGAGGTGACCCCCACATTAGACTTCATGGGCAATGGTAAATAACTGACCAGATGGCAATGAGCCTAGAAGGAAACAGATTGAAATACTGGGGACAAGTCAATCTTGGGTACAGACACATAAAAGAAGATACTGGAGTGGGTATAAAGTTTGAATGTCTTTCAAACACAAGGTAACACCCACCAAAGAGCATTCCCCACATAAGTACTAAATAAAAGAAAGGCTCCATGGACTATACAGTCTGTGGAATTCTCCAGGCCAGAATACTGGAGTGAGTAGCTTTCCTTTCTCCATGGGATCTTCCCAACCTAGGAATCAAATCCAGGTCTCTCACATTGCAGGTGGATTCTTTACCAGCTGAGCCACCAGGGATCCAGACAAATAAGTATATCAAATGACTTAATATAATGGATAAATGAACAAAGTTTCCATGTTGACAGAGATGGAGGCTATGCATGGACTCAGGTGCATGGATTCCTAATAACAAAGACTGATACAACTATTGCTGCCATTGGAGGTTTAAATGGCAGCAACAGAGACCAGCACTTGACACCCTCATGGCACTATTTCTCTAAAATATCATATGGCCACTTGATGACCAGTAGACCACATTGGGTCACCTGTATCCCAAAAGGGCCAGCAGTTTATCTTCACAGTGACCCATTTGCCATATGGGTTGCCCTTTCTTCTTTACAAAGCCTCAGTTATCACCACTGTCTTACAGAGTGGCCAAGGCTGGCACCCACTTCACAGGGTCCTCAGTGAGGGCACAAAGCAGGATCCAATGGTCATCTGACATACTATAATGGCAGAAGCAGCTGGCCTCATAGAATGCTGGGATGGCCTACAGAGGCACAGTTACAGCTCCAGCTCCAGCAGAGAGGCTATAATTTTAAGAAAGTGTTGGCAACTTCAGTCTGCCACCTGTTTTTGTAAATAAGTTTTATTGGAACACGGCCATCCTTATTCGTACACATATTGTCTATGGCTGCTTTTGCACTACAAGGGCAGACTTGAGTTGTTGTCACTGAAACCATATGGCCCACAAATTCTAGAATAATTACTATCTGGCTTTTTACAGAAAAAGTTTGCCAACCCCTCTGCTAGAGGATGTGTTGCCATCAACTGGAAAAATGTATACACTATGCCCCCAGTAAGAAAAAAAGGTATAGTTCCAGGAATCAAGAGGTGGAGGCATCAGTGGTCTTACCATCACAAAGAATGATTTGCTGGATTTTGTGTTTCCAGTATCTAGTACTCTGGATTATAGGTCCTGGTTTTCAAAAGTGGCACACTTTTCTTTAGGGGACACAGTAAGTGTCCCACTGAATTACATGATAAAGTACTACTGTACGGAAAAGTGGATCTGAGTGGCATAAACAATGGAACATAGTAGAGAGAGAGATGAATTATCCATAGTCTTTTGCAAGGAAGAACCTAATACCACTCTGCATAGAATGCATTCAAAGTTTCCTTCTGCCTTAGTTGTCGAAAATGGGTTTGCCCAAAATCATGATCTTCACAGAGCAGCCCATATCCAGAGACTTTGCAAAGCAGAGGAACAGAATTCTGGCTGTTGGGGTCTGATGTGGCTGGTGATTAGCTGATGCCATCTCACAGAAATTGTGTGTATGCATTTCCTCTTTATTCCCCACTCAATGGCATCACGTTTGTAGTTTCAAGTCAGCCATGGTGGAGGAATTTAAGTGATGGAAATCGGCAAATGCTACAAATCCAAATCGGGATTCCACCCCCACAGAGAGCTAGCTATTAAATATTTATCAGCACAGCACCAAGACACCAGTTGGGCAATAGTCACTCTGTAAGTTACTGCCAGGGTGAGTGAGGCTTGGTGTCATAGCTTTCCTCCTTTCTCTAATCAACACTACTTCCTCCCTTCCTTCCATAGGTATTGAGCACCAATAAAAGTGTTAAATTTTATCTTATGTCTGCTACCAGAAACTCCAGGTTGCAATTTAAGATTTTTAGTATAAATATTACTATTTGTAATCCTGGCATATAAGCAGCAAAGAAGCTGTACTTATTTTAAGTGGCATTATATACTGCAGTTATATATTTGAATCAGGCTTTTGAACACATCAGTATAGAATTTTAACTATCAGCACTCAGAAAACCAAATGGCAAGCAAAGGACAGCTAACTTAAAGCTATGAAATCTTGCATTATTTCTGAAGGGCACATCAGCATGAAAATAGGGGTACTAGAACCAAATATCACAGGGAAAATTATTGTAGTTCAATGAAAACCTCATAATTTAAAGTCTTAGTTGAAATAGCCTAATGGAAATGCTCCCAGTACTAGTTAATCAGTTCAGTTCAGTTCAGTCGCTCAGTCGTGTCCGACTCTTTGCCACCCCATGAATCGCAGCATGCCAGGCCTCCCTGTACATCACCATCTCCCGGAGTTCACTCAGACTCACGTCCATCGTGTCTGTGATGCCATCCAGCCATCTCATCCTGGATCGTCCCCTTCTCCTCTTGCCCCCAATCCCTCCCGGCATCAGAGTCTTTTCCAATGAATCAACACTTTGCATGAGGTGGCCAAAGTATTGGAGTTTCAGCTTTAGCATCATTCCTTCCAAAGAAATCCAGGATTGATCTCCTTCAGAATGGACTGGTTGGATCTCCTTGTAGTCCAAGGGACTCTCAAGAATCTTCTCCAACACCACAGTTCAAACGCATCAATTCTTCGGCGCTCAGCCTTCTTCACAGTCCAACTCTCACATCCATACATGACCACAGGTAAAACCATAGCCTTGACTA
>SJYQ01006738.1:0-41668 GCA_006410935.1 Redunca redunca | reverse complement strand
CGTACTCCTTTTCCTATTTGGAACCAGTCTGTTGTTCCATGTCCACTTCTAACTGTTGCTTCCTCACCTGCATACAGGTTTCTCAAGAGGCAGGTCAGGTGGTCTGGTATTCCCACCTCTCAGAATTTTCCACAGTTTGTTGTGATCCACACAGTCAAAGGCTTTGGCATCGTCAATAAAGCAGAAATAGATGTTTTTCTGGAACTCTCTTGCTTTTTCAATGATCCAGCAGATGTTGGCAATTTGATCTCTGGTTCCTCTGCCTTTTCTAAAACCAGCTTGAACATCTGGAAGTTCACAGTTCATGTATTGCTGAAGCTTGGCTTGGAGAATTTTGAGCATTACTTTACTAGCGTGTGAGACGAGTGCAATTGTGCAGTAGTTTTAGCATTCTTTGGCATTGCCTTTCTTTGGGATTGGAATGAAAACCAGATCTTAAAATATAATAAATTCAATCACTCACCCATGATTCACAAAATATTCAATAAAATGTTGCAGAAAATTCTCAATTGCTCTTAAGATTGAAAAGCATTCTTTTTCATGAGTGCAGTCACCAATTCTTGGTGCTTGGAGAAACAGAATGTGGACATATTGATGCCAAAGGAGACATTCCTAATCTGAAATGTCCAAGAAAAGTAAGGGGAAAAATGTAGGGCCAAGCCCCTAGGTCCAATATATGGTAAGTATGGTCTTAGATCCTAGATTAATATAGTCATTTGTAGCATACTACCAACACACACACACACACAAACACAAACATACGCACGCACACAAAACCCTTGCCTCGAAGCTAGATACTACCACCTCTAAAATGAGTATTACTACCTTATCTGTTTTCTGTGGCTTTCTCATTTTAGGAAATATGTTGCAACTCTTTCTCCATACCCTTGAATACAACGTTTTAATTTATCTTTTACTTTTTAAACTGCTCCAGCCCTGCTTAAGTAAACAACACATTTTGCTTGATGTCCAGCCTACATGTTGGTACCTACCCTTTACCAGATTTAGACTTTAGCTTTGAGCAGCAGATGCAGGCTGGCTCCATTCACTTCTATACCTCTCTCTTGTAACCACATGTGGCAGGATGTTTCAGCCCTCCCATACCCCTCTTCACTGCTCTAGCTTCCAGAAAGAAGGCACCAGTCACTAACTCTTCATGACTTTGGAGAATAGGAATAATAGCAACACTTCTGAAACAAGAAAGCTACATTTCTATCAAGTTCGGAATGTTCCCCATCAGAATTACAGTGCTGTTGACTCATGATAAAAACTGACATGATGATAAGACCAGATTTCCAAAGGGCTGTTCCCAGCAAGGGAGGCCATGTGTCAAACTCAGCCTGTGAAGGTACAAAGTGGAGTTGGAAAAAGTGGACAGAAAAGCAATGTTGAGACAGGAAGAATGGAGGTAAGGAATAAGGGAGTTAGGGAGAGAAAAACAGCCTTTCAAAGAAGAAGATGCATTTAAAGAGAAACTATATATATATAGTTTTCTGTATTGTAAGTTGCCCTGAATGACACTTATGGCACTTTTACAGAGATCTAGACTAAAGATCTATGTTATTCTTCAAGGTTTCTGGAGGCAGATTATCATTTCATTAAATATTGCTATGAAGTTATGCTATAAGGCAGTTAGGTTTCTATAAGTAATATGGAGAAAAGTATATAGCCTACATTGAGTTCTTCATTTTTGTCAGTATACATTTACACTGAATTAGCTGTAGTAAAAGCCAAATAAATGAAGATTCAGTCCACACAACTTGAAAAGCTCTGTGATTCTAAGATGCTCTATATTTTAATGAGATGGAATGTTATGTATATGTATATATGTTATATATATAATTCCAAAATTTGTGCCTAATGTATAATCAGAGCCCCATAAAGATTTACTTTCCCTACTTATCTCTTCTCTCCAAATGATGAATAATAATTCATCAAAAATAGCACATCAAAATAGTTGAAAATACTATAAATTATGCAGAAAAAGAGAATAAAGAGGCTAAGATGTCAACCATGAAGAATTAAACTGTTAACTGACCTTTTAGGCACAGTGAAGGTCAGTGTGTCCTAAGACCCTAAAACTCTTTGATTATGCTAATCCTTGGAGTTAGTTTTAAGAATACTGCCTCCAGTTTCTCTTTAGTGATATCAGGCTCTTCCTTTGTAGATACTACTTTATTTCATGTTTACATTTTTCTCTTCCACCTTCCTTAGGCACTCAGCACCATCGTCCCAAGTATTTACATCTTATAGTAGGGAAAACAACTGGTTATCATCCTATTTGTCAGCTGTAGTCAGTCCATGTAGTGACTCCCTGAAGGCTGCCTCAGAATTCTTCTCAACATATTACTGGGCAGAATATGAGGGGAAATGTGCTGATTAATCAGTTTACTCGTGATGCTTCTGATAGGTTGGAAGGCTGATGGTATTATTGTACAGCTTACCTGTCAAATCAACTTTTGTGTAATTTTAAGTCATTAAGCTACTAGCCTGGCTTCCCAGTCAACCAGAATACTTTAAATATTTAATGTTTTTTTTTAATTTTTATTACAAAATATTTTAAATATTTTTTAAATTTTATTATGAAATATTTTAAATATTTATTTAAATATCTATAAATATAAATAGAGATATTTAAATATCTCTACAAATGTAGAGATAATACAATAATTAAACTGAT
This sequence comes from Redunca redunca, assembly GCA_006410935.1. Taxonomy (NCBI): domain Eukaryota; kingdom Metazoa; phylum Chordata; class Mammalia; order Artiodactyla; family Bovidae; genus Redunca; species Redunca redunca. The sequence goes on along the minus strand of SJYQ01006738.1, from coordinate 38,988 downwards.
TTACTGAAAATTTAGATCCATCTAATATCAGTACATGGCCAGTCTTCCTACAGCTATTTCTCGAAGCTCCACATTCTCTTATTTCAAGATTATTTTGAAATAAATCCCATAAATTGGACTGTTTCATCTGAAAATATTTCAGTATGTATCTCTAAAGAGACAAGTACCTTTTTAATATTTGTATTATCCATTTCCTCCTAGTAAAGGAATGAAAGATTCCACAATAGATATTTTGGGGAAGCAGATGTTCTCCTCTGAATTGCCAAAATCACACAGAATAGCATTTTCTTGCCTTTTACAAAACTGGTGATTTGAGAATTGCAGGTGATTGTGTTCAATTGGAAAGGAGGTTTTTGTCTGCTTTTTCTGACTGGGCAGACTCCATCGCACATGTACAGGCAATAAGTACGGGAAATGAGAGTGGAGCAGTAGGCAATGTGAGACATGATGTGAACCAAGGCCTTCCAAACTCTGATGAGAGTGAACGACCAGTCTGGCCCCAATTTCATTAAGATAAAAACCAAATTGGCTCCTGGCCAACAAAAATGATGCTCCTGGGTTGGGGGTGGGGGTGGTGGTCTTGTTGAAGCAATGGTTCGGTATTACACAAAATATTCAATAAAGAGTCTTATTAGATTCTGGTTTCTAATTCTATAAAGTATCAATAAAAGTTAAGGAGAATCAAGAAAAATATCCTCATGTTCCATTTCCTAAGAGGAGCTAACCTGGAGGTTGAATTTTAGTCACAAGGAACTGGAATCAGGTTTGTGTCTGTGTGTGTGTGCTCAGTCACTTCAGTATTATCTGACTCTTTTGAGAAACCGTGGACTGTAGCCTGCCAGGCTCCTTTGTCCATGGGATTCTCCAAGCAAGAATACTGGAGTGGGTTGCCATTTCCTCCTCCAGAGGATCTTCCCAACCGAGGGATTAAAACTGTCGCCTGTGCCTGCTGCATTGCAGGCAATTCTTTACCCCCTGAGGTTTGTGTGACTACCTTATCTGCTCATTCTTGGTGAAGCCATGACAAGTTAGCAAATATCAAGGCCATATGAACTTGATTATTTGAAAGGGGTATTTCAACAAGCCAAAATTATAGAATCATTTTCTCTCAACCCATGGTTCTTTTTTTTTTTTTCTATAGCCATAGCTTAAATGATCATCTCAGTTTCTAGCAAAATAAAGCTCTGTTTATGTGCAATGTCTGTGCTTGCTCTCTGCTTCTTCTTCATTTCGCGTCAGTTACGCAGTTGTGTCTCACTCTTTTCCACCACGTGGACTGTAGCCTGCCAGGCCTTTCTGTCCATGGAGTTTTCCAAGTAAGAATACAAGAGTTGGTTGCAAAGCAAGTGGAGGGCTGGCACCTGCGGGGCTACGGTGGCTCAGCCTGCGGGTCCGGAGCTCCGACTCCCACCTCTCCCCTCCCGTCCCACCAGCCATGCCTGCCAGCCCTTTGCCTCTGCCGGGGCTCCTGCCCGACCAGCCTCCCTTCTCCATCTGGTTGGGATTTGGGAGCTGAGCCGTCTGGGGCCCTAGGGCCAATGCAGTGCCAGCTCCTCTGGGGCCTGGCTGGAGTCCTCCTCACCCCTCTGTGCGTAGGGCTCCTCTCCCTAGGGTACCACTCAAGCCCGTCCCCACAGTATGTGCCCAACACCCCTGAGCTGAGCCCGCCGAGCCCTCAGCCCTTCGAGCTGCAGCTCCATGATGTCTTCATCGCAGTCAAGACGACCCAGACCTTCCACCACTCCCGCCAGGAGCTGCTGCTCAACATGTGGGTCTCCAGGACCAGGGAACAGACATTCAGCTTCACTGACAGCCTGGATGAAGGCCTCCAGGAAAGACTGGGGTCCCACCTTGTGGTCACCAACTGCTCTGCGGAGCACAGCCACCCCGCCCTGTCCTGCAAGATGGCTGCTGAATTTGATGCCTTCTTGGCCACTGGGCAGAGATGGTTCTGCCATGTGGATGACAACAAGTATCTGAACCCAAGGGCACTACTGAGGTTGCTGAAAACCTTCCCCCAGATCCGCAAAGTCTACGTAGGCTGGCCTAGCCTGAATCAGCCAATTCACACTTTGGAGCCGCAACCTCACAAATGCACAAGGCTGGTACAGTTCTGTTTTACAACTGGGGGAGCTGGCTTCTGCATCAGCTGCAAACTGGCTTTGAAGATGGCCCCCTGGACCAGTGGCTCCCACTTCATGGACACATCTGCCCTCATCTGGCTGCCTGACGACAGCACCATGGGCTACATTGTTGAGTGCAAGCTGGCCGGCCTGGAGACCCTGCAGCTGCTGGAGGCTGCCCAGCTCCCAGAGCAGGTCACCCTTAGCTATGGCATCTTTGAGGGGAAACTTAACATCATTAATCTCCATGGCCCCTTCTCACCTGAGGAGGGCCCCTCCAGGTTTCACTCCCTCCATTGTCTCCTCTACCTGGATACTCCCTGATGCCCGCAGCTGGTGGCCTGATGAACCCTGAACCTCTGGGCAAAGATTGGGCTGAGGCTCTCTGGTTGTCCTTAGCCTCCCAGACAGCCTTGAGGGCCCATGGCAGGTCTTATGTGCATATTGTGGGAGCAGTCCCTGGCAGGGCCTCTGAGAGATGAGCAAGCCTAGGATTCAATGATGACGGGTGCCGAATGCATCTCAAGCCCCTGAGAGGCATGTTGCACAGCCCAGGATTGGGGGCACCAAGTAAGGGCCAGAGAGGCCTTAATGGCTGAGCCTCCATGGGCCCTGGGCAGCTGAACTGAATGAGGATGGAGGGTGCTTAAGTTACTTGGACTCAGGAATCCTAACCCTCCAGGGAATTACCTGGGCCCCTGGATTTGTAGAGCCCCCAGCTCTGTTCTTTTGGTTCCTCTCCTGGGATCAAGCACTGGGCCACTCACTCCTGGCTTCCTTGGCTGGATCTTCAAGCACTGAGGGGACCCAAGTGGAAGAAGGGCAGAATCCGGAGTCTGTGGCAGATAATGTTGTGGCTGACCAGTCTCCAGCCCCTGCTCCCCACCTGATGTTGTTTGGAGGGAGCATCAGCATGTCCAGATCCAGATGATGAATCAGAATGGGTCCCAGCCCATCATGATGTTCCTGTTGCTCACTTTCCCAGCTTTCCTTGCTATTAGGAGCTACTACAAGGCAGAGGAACCAGAGATCAAATTGCCAACATCCACTGGATCATCGAAAAAGCAAGAGAGCTCCAGAAAAACATCTATTTCTGCTTTATTGACTGCCAAAGCCTTTGACTGTGTGGATCACAAGAAACTTGGAAAATTCTGAAAGAGATGGGAATACCAGACCACCTGACCTGCCTCTTGAGAAACCTATATGCAGGTCAAGAAGCAACAGTTAGAACTGGACATGGGAACAACAGACTGGCTCCATATAGGAAAAGGAGTCCGTCAAGGCTGTATATTGTCACCCTGCTTATTTCACTTCTATGCAGAGTACATCATGAGAGACGCTGAGCTGGAAGAAGCACAAGCTGGAATCAAGATTGCCAGGAGAAATATCAATAACCTCAGATATGCAGATGACACCACCCTTATGCCAGAAAGTGAAGAGGAACCAAAATGCCTCTTAATGAAAGTGAAAGAGGAGAGTGGAAAAAGTTGGCTTAAAGCTCAACATTCAGAAAATGAAGATCATGGCATCTGGTCCCATCACTTCATGGGAAATAGATGGAGAAACAGTGGAAACAGTGTCAGATTTTATCTTTTTGGGCTCCAAAATCACTGCAGATGGTAATTGCAGCCATGAAATTAAAAGATGCTTACTCCTTGGAAAAAAAGTTATGACCAACCTATATAGCATATTCAAAAGCAGAGACATTACTTTGCTAAGGTCCGTCTAGTCAAGGCAATGGTTTTTCCAGTGGTCATGTATGGATGCAAGAGTTGGACTGTGAAGAAAGCTGAGCACCAAAGAATTGATGCTTCTTCTCCAGCAGAAGTGTTGGAGAAGACTCTTGAGAGTCCGTTGGACTGCAAGGAGATCCAACCAGCCCATTCTAAAGGAGATCAGTCCTGGGTGTTCTTTGGAAGGATTGATGCTGAAGCTGAAACTCCAGTACTTTGGCCACCTCATGCAAAGAGTTGACTCATTGGAAAAGACTCTGATACTGGGAGGGATTGGGAGCAGGAGGAAAAGGTGACAACAGAGGATGAGATGGCTGGATGGCATCACAGCCTGGATGGATGTGAGTCTGAGTGAACTCCGGGAATTGGTGATGGACATGGAGGCCTGGCGTGCTGCGATTCATGAGGTCGCAAAGAGTCGGACACGACTGAGCGACTAAACTGAACTGAACTGACATGGCCCAGCTATGGCCAAAGCCAGATCTCTGTCTGTTAGTGTGACTTAAGCAAAGCCAATAGAGAGGCTTCTGGGGAAGGTTTTGTAGCCCTATACCCCATCTTCCTACTGCAAATGTGGGTGTGATGTCTGGATCTAGGGAAGCCACCTTGCTGCCATGAAGGGAATGCCAAGACAATCATTTCCACAGCTGTCCCTTCCAACATCTTGTTCTGTAAGAAGATTACCCCTTATTTGTTGTTTTTGTTTTTTTTTTTTTAAAGAGTTGGTTGCCATTTTCTATTCCAGGGGATTTTCCCAACCCAGGGATCAAAACCAAGTGTCTTGTGTCTACCACACTGGCAGGTGGATTCTTTAACACTGCACCACCTGGGAGGCTCATATTCTCTGCACTGCTCCTTATTTCCACACAAATCCAAGAACCAGAACTGCACGAACTAATCAGTACTGTTCCTCTTGGCTTGTCTAAGACTCCATTGTTCTATCCAGGACGTCCTCATTTCCAGGGAATTTCCATTCACTCAAGCTGCTCACGGAGTCATTTTATTCCCTCTCCTCAGATGTATGCCTATCCATGAAATGTCTATGAATAATACTCTGATTTCATAAAGCACACTAAATAAGCCCCTACATGATTTTGCATCACTTATTCCCCTCTCCCCCTAGAAAGTGGATAACTCAGAGCAAGCTGACTGACTACTAATAAATGTATAGCAGACAGCAAGCAACATCGTGTCCATTGTTGCCTGAGTCCCTCTACCTTACACAAGATGAAGTCAATTCATATCAGTGAAGGAACTATCTGTGTGTTGATCTCTTTTATATATATGTTCTTGATCTACTCCTGCCCCTATAACAAAATACCACGGATTAGGTGACTTATAAACAAAAGAAATTTATCTTTCACAGTTCTGGGAGCTAAGAAGTCCAAAATCAAGGTACCAATAGAGTTGGTGTCTGGTGAGAGTCTGATTCCTGATTCATAGATGGCTCTCTCCTTTTACTGTGTCCTCACATGGTTGAAGCAACAAGGGAACTCTCTGAGATCGTTTATAAAGTCACTAATCCCATTCATGAGGCTCCACCCTCATGACTTAATCATTTCCCAAGGGCCCCCCAACCTTCTCACACCATCACATATGAATTTGGAGGGTAGGGTATACAATCATTCAGTCTATAGCACACATCTTGACTATGCATTGCTATATGCCTTAGAGTTTATACATACAGTTTTCTGAAAGTGTTTTGTGTTGAAAGGTATGACACAAATGTAAGTTCTCACTATTGCTTGCATTATAGCTTTGATATAATTTACTTTACTAGAACAATCATAAAATTACATATTTTTCCAATCATCAGATGAAATATAGAATATTCTTTCCTAAGCACAAAACAAACAAATATTGGATTTTATAACTTTGATAGATACTATTTTATTGTTACTCTTATATTGTGCCTCTGTACTTTCTTTTATGCATCACCTTTTCACAAAATGCAAAAAATGGTCCCTCAGTGATTGTTTAATCTGACTGTATTGCAAGTAAAAAGAAATATCTTCAATCACCTCTTCCTTCTTACAAAGGAAGCAATAGCTTCACATACAAGGTAGGCTCACAGACAGTATCAAAGGAGACCATCACTGAAAATGTCAAAGTCCCCTCATTTGAACCACATTGGGAAGAGGGCAAGTGTAGGGATGTTTCAACCCACTGCCATGGGCTTCATGTGGTTCTTCAGAGCTTCATGTGCAAGCATTGTGACATCTGCAGAAAAAAAAAAATAAAGTTACAGTAATAGTTATAGAGATAAATAACTAAACATAAAAGTTATTGCTTTTAATTTATTTAAACTTCAAAATTTCATAGGAGAAAAAATGCATCAGTGGTGTAGTTGATTTACCATAGAGGGCAATATGAACATCATAGTTGCCTTACAAAATGGTGAGATCAAAGCCATTCAAAAAGTTTAATTAAGGCCAGATGATAATTTCTCAGTGACACTGAAGAAAATATTCTAGGCATCCTTGATTGCTCTCTTTCCCTTACATTACATCTCTACCAGTGCCATGAGTTCTGAGCCCAACCACAAAGGTTAAAAAGTGGACAGTTGCCCAATTCCTGGAAATCTCCCCACCTTCCCCAAATAGTTGGAATAATCCTCCCATTCACTTGCCTATGAAATTACCCAGCCCATAAAAATTAACCATGCCATATTTCAAAGCCGCTGTCTCCTTCTGAGATGGCCCACACTCTATGAGTGTGTTTCTCTCTAAATAAATCTGCTTCTTACCTAAAAACAAACAAACAAGTAAATTCTTTCTAAAATCTTCTGAAAATTCTGCCTTTTAAATTATGTAGATCGTGACCTAGTAGTTATGTCATACAAACAGAAGATATTTATGGGCTGACAAAAAAAAAATTCAGAATTACCCTCTGTCCTATGCTATTTTTTTCTCCCAGATACATTTTGTGTGTGTGTGTTTCTCTGCCATGCTTTATATCTGCAGTAGGACTGCCTTTGTAAACAGCATTCCTCATATTCCTGTGCCAGCTGGCAATGGGAGGCCTTCACTGGAGATTGGGAGATGAAAGAAAAAGATCACGGCATTTCTTCCTTATTTGCTCCACTCCTAAGGACAGCTCAATTTCTATGCTTCTGGTTTTCCCTGAACATTCCTTTATGTTTTACCCCTTAACTAAAAAGTGGTCCCTTCTTTAAAGTCTTTTATCTGAACCATCTGAGGTGAGTTCTCTTTTGCTGTGTCCTTGACTTTTATACAGGCTCTCCCAGTAAATCAGATGGTAAAGAATGCACCTGCAATGCAGAGCACCAAGGTTTGATCCCTGGGTTGGAAAGATCCCCTGGAGAAGAGAATAGCTGCCCACTCCAGGATTCTTGCCATGGGCAGAAGAGCCTCTTTATGGGGTCATAAAGAGTCAGATAGGATTTAGCAACTAGTGCTTTCATTTTTTTTTCCACTTGACTTCAATACATCTAGAATAACTTGGGGTAGCTAGGACAGCCGAGTTCCCAAAGATATGAAGTTTTAAGGTAAAATTTCTCAGTGATCTGGAAGAGTTTAAGGAAAAATGCTGATCATTAGCATCAAGGCAAAGATAGATAAGGTAAATCTAAAGTGAAGAGCTGAGAACAAATCCATAGTATAAGAGAACAATAGTGAAAAATGAGTGAAAAAGAGCCCTGGGAAATAAGAGTAGTGATGAGAACTAAGAATGCAGAGTATTTGAGAAGGTGCTGCATCACTAAAGAAAAATCTCAGAAAGAGGTATATTATTAAGCCTTATAAAATAAATACATTTAAATTTTATGTTGCAACATCATGCCGACAATTTTTTTTTTTTAGTTTCTTTTTCTTTTAATTAATTTATATATTTTAACTGGAGGCCAATTACTTTACAATATTGTAGTGGTTTTTGCCATACATTGACATGAATCAGCCATGGGTGTACATGTGTCCCCTATCCTGAAATCCCCGGCTACCTCCCTCCCCATTCCATCCCTCAAGGTTGTCCCAGTGCACCGGCTTTGAGTGCTCTGTTTCATGCATCGAACTTGGACTGGTCATCTGTTTCACATATAGTAATATACATGTTTCAATGCTATTCTCTCAAATTATCCCACCGTCAGCTTATCCCACAGAATCCAAAAGTTTCTTTCTTATTTCTGTGTCTTATTTGCTGTCTCACATATAGGGTCATCATTACCATCATTCTAAATTCCGTATATATGCATTAATATACTGTATTGGTGTTTTTCTTTCTGACTTACTTTGAGCCGTATAATAGGCTCCAATTTCATCCACCTCATTAAAACTGATTCAAATGCATTCTTTTTAATAGCTGAGTAATATTACATTGTGTATATGTACCACAGCTTTCTTATCCATGCATCTGCCAATGGACATTTAGGTTGTTTCCATGACCTAACTATTGTAAACAGTGCTACAATGAAACTGTGGTACATGTGTCTCTTTCAATTCTGGTTTCCTTGGTGTGTATGCCCAGCAATGGGATTGATGGGTCATATGGCAGTTCTATTTCCAGTTTTTTAAAGAATCTCCACACTGTTCTCCATAGTGGCTGTACTAGTTTGCATTCCCACCAACAGTGTAAGAGGATTCCTTTTTCTCTGCAACCTTTCCAACATTTATTGTATTACATACAATGCAAACTTTTTGACAGCAACCATTCTGACTGGTGTGAGATGATATCGCATTGTGGTTTTGATTTGCATTTCTCTGATGATGAGTGATGTTGAGCATCTTTTCATGTGTTTGTTAGCCATCTGTATGTCTTCTTTGGAGAAATGTCTGTTTAGTTCTTTGGCCTATTTTTTGATTGGGTCGTTTATTTTTCTGGTATTGAACAACAAGGGCTGCTTGTATATTTTTGAGATTAATTTTTATCAGTTGCTTCATTTGCTATTATTTTCTCCCATACTGAAGGCTTCCTTTTCACCTGATTTATAGGTTTCTTCTTTGTGCAAAAGCTTTTCAGTTTAATTAGGTCCCATTTGTTTATTTTTGCTTCTATTTCCAATATTCTGGGAGGTGGGTCATAGAGGATCCTGCTGTGATTTATGTCAGAGAGTGTTTTGCCTATATTTTCCTCGAGGAGTTTTACATTTTCTGGTCTTACCCTTAGATCTTTAATCCATTTTGAGTTTATTTTTGTGTATAGTGTTATAAGGTGTTCTAGTTTTGTTCTTTTACAGGTGGTTAACCAGTTTTCCCAGCACCACTTGTTAAAGAGATTTTCTTTTCTCCGTTGTATTCTTGCCTCCTTTGTCAAAGATAGGTGCCCATAGGTGTGTGGATTTATCTCTGGGCTTTCTATTTTGTTCCATTAATGTATATGTCTGTCTTTGTGCCAGTACCATATTGTCTTGATGACTGTTGCTTTGTAGTATATTCTGAAGTCAGGCAGGTTGATTCCTCCAATTTCATTCTTCTTCCTCAAGATTGCTTTGACTATTTGAGGTTTTTTGTATTTCCATACAAACTGTGAAATTATTTGTTCTAGTTCTCTGAAAAATACCATCGGTAGCTTGATAGGGATTGCATTGAATATATAGATTCCTTTGGGTAGTATACTCATTTTCACTATATTGATTCTTCTGATCCATGAACACAGTATATTTCTCCATCTATTTGTGTCATATTTGATTTCTTTCAACAATGTTGTATAGTTTTCTATATATAGTTTTTTTTGTTTCTTTGGATAAATTTATTACTAAGTATTTTATTCTTTTCGTTGCAATGGTGAATGGAATTTTTTCCTTAATTTCTCTTTGTTTTCTCATTGTTATTGTATAGGAATGCAAGGGGTTTCTGTGTGTTAATTTTATATCCTGCAACTTTACTATATTCATTGATTAGCTCTAGTAATTTTCTGGGAGTCTTTAGAGTTTTCTATGTAGAAGATCACGTTATCTGCAAATAATGAAAGTTTTATGTCTTCTTTTCCAATCTGGATTCTTTCTATTTCTTTTTCTTCTCAGATTGCTGTGGCTAAAATCTCCAAAACTATATTGAATAGTAGTGGTGACCCTGGGCATCCTTGTCTTGTTCCTGACTTTAGTGGATATGTTTTCAATTTTTCACCATTAAAGGATACGGTTTGTGTGGGTTTATGATACATGGCTTTTATTATGTTGAGGTATGTTCCTTCTATGCCTGGTTTCTGGAGGGTTTTTATCATAAATAGATGTTGAATTAATATGTTATTGGATTCTGTTTGCTAGAATTTTGTTAAGGATTTTTGCATCTATGTTCATCAGTGATATTGGCCTGTAGCTTCCTTTCTTTTGTGGCATCTTTGTCTGGTTTTGGTATTCAGGTGATTGTAGCCTCATAGAATGAGTTTGGAAGTTTACCTTCCTCTGAAATTTTCTGGAAGAGTTTGAGAAGGTTAGGTGTTAGCTCTTCTCTAAATTTTTGGTAGAATTCACCTGTGAAGCCATCAGTCCTGGGCTTTTGTTTGCTGAAAGATTACTGATTATAGTTTCGATTTCCATGCTTGTGATGAGTCTGTTAAGATTTTTCTACTTCTTCCTGGTTCAGTTTTGGAAAGTTATACTATTCTAAGAATCTGTCCATTTATTCCAAGTTGTCCACTTTATTGGCATATAGTTGCTGATAATAGTCTGTTATGATCCTTTGTATTTCTGTGTTGTCAGGTGTGATTTCTCCATTTTCATTTCTAATTATGTTGATTTGATTCTTCTCCCTTTTTTTCTTGATTAGTCTAGCTAAGGTTTTGTCTATTTTATTTATCTTCTCAAAGAACCAGCTTCTAGTTGTGTTGATATTTGCTATGGTCTCCTTTGTTTCTTTTGCATTTACTTCTGCCCTAATTTTTATGATTTATTTTCTTCTACTAACCCTGGAGTTCTTCATTTCTTCTTTTTCTAGTTGCTTTAGATGTAACTGCTGCTGCTGCTAAGCCACTTCAGTCGTGTCCAACTCTGTGTGACCCTATAGACGGCAGCCTACCAGGCTCCTCCATCCCTGGGACTCTCCAGGCAAGAACACTGGAGTGGGTTGCCATTTCCTTCTCCGATACATGAAAGTGAAAAGTGAAAATGAAGTCATTCAGTTGTGTCCAATTCTTCGTGACCCCAGGGACTGCAGCCTACCAGGCTCCTTCATCCATGGGATTTTCCAGGCAAGAGTACTGAAGAGTTAGGTTATTTATTTGATTTTTCTCCTGTTTCTTGAGGTAAGCTTCTATTGCTATGAACCTTCCCCTTAGCACTGCTTTTACTGAATCCCATAGGTTTTAGGCTGTTGTTTTCATTTTTTTTTGTTGTTGTTCTATGCATATTTTCATTTCTTTTTTTATTTCTTCTGAGATTTGTTGGTTATTCAGAAGTGTCTTGTTTAGCCTCCATATGTTTGATTTTTTCATAGTTTTTTTTTTTTTTTCCTGTAGTTGACATCTAATCTTACTGTACTGTGATAAGAAAAGATGCTTGAGATGATTTCCACTTTTTTGAATTTATCAAGGCTAGATTTATGGCCCAGGATGTGATCTATCCTGGAGAAGGTTCCATGTACACTTGAGAAAAAGGTGAAATTCATTGTTTTGGAGTGAAATGTCCTATAGACATCAATTAGGGCTCACTGGCCCATTGTATCATTTAAAGTTTGTGTTTCCTTGCTAATTTTCTGTTTAGTTGATCTATCCATAGGTGTGAGTGGGGGTATTAAAGCCACTAACCTTTTCTGTGTTTCCTGTCTAGAGAAGATCCTTTAGCATTTGTTGAAGAGCTGGTTTGGTGGTGCTGAATTCTCTCAGTTTTTGCTTGTCTATAAAGCTCTTGATTTCCCTTTATATTTGAAATGAGATCCTTGCTGGGTACAGTAATCTGATTGTAGACTTTTCTCTTTCATCACTTTAAAATATTTCCTGTTATTCCCTTCAAGACTGAAGAGTTGCTGTTGAAAGATCAGCTGTTATCCTTATGGAAATCCCCTTGTGTGTTATTTGTTGTTTTTTCCCTTGTTGCTTGTAGTATTTATTATTTGTGTTTGATCTTTGTTAATTTGATTAATATGTGTCTTGGGGTTTTTCACCTTGGGTTTATTCTGTTTGGGACTCTCTGGGTTTCTTGGACTTGGGTGGCTATTGCCTTCCCAATTTTAGGGAACTTTTCAACTATCATCTCCTCAAGTATTTTCTCATGGTCTTTCTTTTTGTCTTCTTCTTCTGGGACTCCTATGATTTGAATGTTGGGGTGTTTAACATTATCCCCGAGGTCTCTGAAGTTTTCCTCATTTCTTTTCATTCTTTTTTTTTCTTTTTTCCTCTTTACTTCATTTATTTCCACAATTCTATCTTCTACCTCACCTATCCTATCTTCTGCCTCCATTATTCTACTGGTTCCCTCCAGAGTGCTTTTGATCTCAGCTATTGCATTATTCATTATTGACTGACTATTTTTTATTTCTCCTAGGTCCTTTAAAAATTGCAAAAATTATAAAAAATATATATATGAAATCTGCTTTAAAAATAGGGTCTTATTTTCAAGGTAATAGNCCAAGGGACTCTCAAGAGTCTTCTCCAACACCACAGTTCAAAAGCATCAATTCTTCGGTGCTCAGCCTTCTTCACAGTCCAACTCTCACAACCATACATGACCACAGGAAAAACCAGAGCCTTGACTAGATGGACCTTAGTCAGCAAAGTAATGTCTCTGCTTTCCAATATGCTATCTAGGTTGGTCGTAACTTTTCTTCGAAGGAGTAAGTGTCTTTTAATTTCATGGCTGCAATCACCATCTGCAGTGATCTTGGAGCCCCCAAAAACAAATTCTGACACTGTTTCCACTGTTTCCCATCTATTTCCCATGAAGTGATGGGACCAGATGCCATGATCTTCGTTTTCTGAATGTTGAGCTTTAAGCCAACTTTTTCGCTCTCCTCTTTCACTTTCATCAAGAGGATTTTTAGCTCCTCTTCACTTTCTGCCATAAGCGTGGTGTCCTCTGCATATCTGGGGCTATTGATATTTCTCCTGGCAATCTTGATTCCAGCTTGTGTTTCTTCCAGTCCAGTTTTTCTCATGATGTACTCCGCATATAAGTTAAATAAGCAGGATGACAATATACAGCCTTGACGTACTCCTTTTCCTATTTGGAAATGTTCAGTTCCATGTCCAGTTCTAACTGTTGCTTCCTGACCTGCGTACAGATTTCTACCTTCTTTCAAAGAGACTGGGCTGCTTCTCTGGGTGTCTGGTGCCCTCGTCAGCATTCAGAAGTTGTTTTGTGGGATCAGCATTCAAATGATCTTTCGATGAATTTGTGGGGGAGAAAGTGGTCTCCCTCTTCTATTCCTTCACCACCTTAGGACCACCAGCTATAGTGCCCTTATGTTAAAAATGCACTTCTTAAAGGAAGCATATGTTGGTCCCTGCTTTTTATTCATTTTGACAAGCTATGTCTTTTATTTGAGGGTATATGATCCATTTACATTTAATGTGATTACTGGTGTGATTAGGATTAACTCTATCTAGAAGACAATTTCTTTTTCCTGTACTCTTTCTTCTTTTGGATTAACTAATGGTTTTTTTAAAGTGTCATTGTGTTTTGTTGTTGTTGTTTTTGAATTTTTAGTTATAAATCTGCCATGTTATCTTAGAAGATGATCTGGGGGTTGTAGTATCCATTTTAACATATCAGTCTAGTTACAAGTGACAATATACTGTTTCACATATAACATAAGAAACTTATAGTAGTATACTTCAGTGTCTCCCCTTCTGTCTGATATGTTATTATTGCCATACATATCACTTTCACATATCTTATAAATCCCACTAATTAATATTATTTTTGTTTAAATGTTTATTATAGTTTGTATACTTACATAGTAATATTTTCTTATTCTTGTATATTTTCCCATGTTGAAACTGTTTCTAGTGTTCTTCATATCTTTATTGAGGTTCAGCTTATCATCTGGTATTGTTTTCCTCCTCCCCAAAGACTTCCTTTATCATCTCCTGTGAGTTAAGTGTGCAGATAATGAATACTACTTTCAACTGCTATGTATCTGGAAAAGTCTTTCTTTCACCCTCAAATTTGAAAACTATCCTTGCTGAATATAAAATTCCAGAATGATATCTTTCTCTTTCAGCACTTAAATGATATTGCTCTACTGTCTTCTTGCTTGAATTTTCCCTTACAAAATACTCTTACAAAATAAATGCTATTTTGGATCCTTAGAATTAAATGTGCCCTTTGTCTCAGTCTTCCTTTGTCATTATTATAATAAAGATATTCTCTTTATTACTTGAGCAAATTATTGTACTTTGGTATAATTTTCTTCATGCCTCTTGTGCCTAGGGTTCATAAAATCTTATTATCTGTGAGGTTATAGGTTTTATCAGGTTTAGCAAATTTTTGGCCATTATTTCTTCAAATATTTTTCTTCACCACTCCCCTCTCTTCTGTGGATTCTATTTATATGCATATTAGGTCTCTCATGGCTTTTCAAAACTCACTAATATTGCTTTAATTGCATATTTGGGTTTTTTCCCCTATGTTTAATTTGGAATATTCCCACAGCTTTATTGTATTACATTTATTGATATTTTCTTCTGCAGTGTCTAATCTAATCTATGATTCATCTCAGACATTTCAGTTTTTTACTTTATCTTTTTAGATGCTGGATATTTTTGTTTTCCCATACAGAGTCAATTTTTTTTTAAATTAGCTTACTTTAAGTCAATTAAACTTTGAGGGGTCTTGTTTCTAAGATTTGTTAAGCAGGTCTAGATTATGATTAATCTAGAAATAAATATTTTATACTATTGAGGCAATATTCCTCTGTATATTCTACTCAAAAGTTTCATAAATCATGTTATTTTCTAGTCTTACTGGTGGGGCCAGGAACGTTTCCTAAATGTGGGTATGTTGCCTCTACTTCCTTCAGATGATTCTTTCCCCAATCTGCCAGTTTCCTCACCACGTATGTTGATCATTGCTCCAGTAAACACTCAAGGGTAACCCTTTGCATATCTCTGAAATTCTCTGGCTGTGCAACTTTCTCTTCTCTAGCAGTCTTTCCTATGAACTCTAGCTACCTTCACCTTCCTGCTTTCTCAACGATATCCCCTCTACTCAGCCAGAGGGCTAGAACCACCATCAGTTATCCTTTCTTACACCATGACCCATGAACTCTCCATACAATAACATGAACAATCATATTTCACCTGATTTGTTTGACTGATGTCCAGTGACTTATATATCAGCTCAGTTCAGTTCAGTCGCTCAATCGTCTCTGACTCTTTGCAACCCCATGGACTGCAGCATGCCAGGCCTCCCTATCACCAGCTCCCAGAGTTTACTCAAACTCATATCCATTGAGTTGGTGATGCCATTCAACCATCTCATCCTCTGTCGTCCCCTTTTCCTCCTGCCTTCAATCTTTCCCAGCATCAGGGTCTTTTCAAATGAGTCAGCTCTTTGCATCAGGTGGCCAAAGTATAATTTTTCCTATACTTTGTTCAATTATTTTATGTGGAAAAAGGAAATACAATTTCTGTTATTCTATCTTGTTTCAAAGAGTAAGTACTGTGGCTGCTTTTATTTTTATATTGTTTTATTTTTTAATGCAGAGTTTGGAGAATAAGCAGTTTAAGTCTACAGAGTAAAAAGAATAAAGCAATAGCCAAATAAGAGTGAGAGACTTGGACAGGCAAGATCTTAGTTCTCAGGAATGACTCATGAGGGAAGGGAATAGGAAAGAGGAAAGAACTATAAATATGATTTCCCTAGGCTTCATTCATATGAAAATTTAAGAATAAGCAATTAAATTTGCATTATTTTAAAATTACTTTTTGTTGTCAGCCTGTCTTTTGTTTTGATTTATTTTAAATATTGTACTATGCATAAACTGAGCCACTGGCTTTTATGCAGGTTATAAATATTGTCCTGCACTTCCTAAAGTCTACACTTTCCCATGTGTAGAGTTCTCTTTCCATTTGGAATCTGATTCCACTTTGACCTCATTCAGCTCTTTACATCCTTTTACATTCAGCAGATTTCCTCTGTGAAGCCTTTCCCCTCTGCTCTGAGGCTAAGCCTGTTTCTCTCCCTTTTCTGCTCCTAAAGTTCTTTGTTCATGTATACACAAATTCTAGCACATACTACTTTGTATACCACTAAGAGTTTATACAAGATTTCCTCAGTAGACTGAAAGCATATGAAAGGTAGGAATCACATCTCAATCACTTTGGGTTGAGCTCCTCAGTACTTGTCTGAAGTATTGTATACTATTCCCCTTTTCTCCATGTTTAATGTTTATCAAAATATTCTTTATCCAATAGACATATAGTTTACTCCTGAATTTTAGTCACAAATTTAATCTTGCAAAAGCTACAATTATTATTCATTGCAGTCTTACAAGCTTTTTAAAGTAATTAATTGCTTTTACCAATTTGTCATTACCTGAGGTATGTGTTTTAGCCCATAATTCCAAACCTGGCTGTCATCAGAATCTCCCATCAGATTTAGCAAATAAAAAATTTTATAAGAGCTATTCATAGGAATATATATATTTTTAAATAGTCACTAGGATGAGTGTGGTCATTGACAAATATCTGAGTTTGTTCCTGGTTAAATATGCAAATATCTGGGATTGCATTTCTGAGCTAAAATATTTTAGAAATGTTGGTTGCCCAGGGAACTACTTAAAGTTGAAGATTTATAATAGAACCAAGATGGTAAATAACACAAAATGGGGTAGAGATATAAAAATTAATATACACATGTATGCACCTCTATTTCCTACCTAGCATGGTAAGCATAGTTAGTAAATATGCATGCATTTATTGAAGGATAGAAAGAACTAAATTATAGTACTTGCTATTTCAACAATGAGTCTATCAAGAATAAATCATGCATGGTCACTTTTTCTTTTTTTTGTCCTTTCGCCATTTTTCTAGGAATTGCATCCCATAATTTGGTTGTAATAAAATGTGACTGCTTGGGAAATGTTCACAGGGTTGGCATTCATTTGCATGCTGCTGCCATTTCAGCCCAGGGCATTCTCTCCTTCCCGGTTCTCCCTCATCTCCCCTGCAAACCCCCCTTGCAAGGCACTGATGAGATGTGACAACAGAAAACACAAGTGCATTTCCTAGAGATTTACCAACATCCAGAAGGAAAGCTCAGAGGAAAAAGAACAATAGAAAAAGGGGACTTGTGGAGGGAAGAAAGTTCCTAAGCCTATCATTTGCAAATGTCAGCTCCATTCTCAGGGAGCTCTAGAGACTGTTAAGCAAACCTGTTTCTAATGAATACAACAAGAGCCATTTGAATCCTCCAGACTTGAGCCAGTCACATTTAACAGATCACCCAGTCTATCTTCTATTATCCTCAGGGGCAGCCTGGGCCTTACACAGTCTTTTCAATTTCAGCTTCAAATGGCCCAAGCCAAGCATTTCCAAAGAATTCAATAGGAAAATGATGTCAGAGTGTTAACATATTTTCCCCACTACATTATATGATTGCTATATGCTTATAATATTATGCACCATAATATTATATAAATATTGTGTATGATATTATATAATTGTTATATACTTTATAATATTATCTCCCATAATTTATATAAATATGTACAATATTACATACTTGCTGTTTATTTTAGTTATCCCATTCTCTTTGCACTTTGGTTTCAGTGACCAATTAGTCTTTATTAATTATTAATAGTATCTGGACAGCAGCACTAACACATGCAGACCCAGTAGACCTAGATTTTCTTCTCCACTTCAGCATTCATTACTTGCTCATCCTTGGGTAAAATACATCCTCTCCAGGCCTCAGTTTCTACATCTGCATGAATGAAATATAATTTTATTTTACCTAAAATGCTTGCTGAAAGAGTAAAAGGGAAGGATATATTTTATAAAGTAATATAAAATATGAGCTAGTATANTTTACCTAAAATGCTTGCTGAAAGAGTAAAAGGGAAGGATATATTTTATAAAGTAATATAAAATATGAGCTAGTATAACCAACGGCATAAACATCTCCAAATAACTAAAGTTGACTTTTCACCTTATTGAGCTCTTTGTTGAGTCACATTCTGTAAAAAAGAGTATTTTCTTCTTCAATATTACTGAGTTGAGCATGCTCATCATTCCTTTAGTTGGCTGCTTTGATTCACAAATCATTCTTGTCATTATGAATTCTCTTCTCTTTACCACTATATATCTGATCCTAGGAGGTCCACTGAGCAAGAATGTTAAATAGGGCACAGAGCTGGTAAGATTCTCCATCACCTTCTTCCAAGGACATTACTTCCACTGAACCCAGTCCATATTTACTTCCTCCTGTGAAACTACAAGCTTGACTATAATTTTCTCTTAATATAAAAATTATTGCAGTTCTCCAGAACCAAAAAAATATTAATAAACAAATGATTTTTTAATGAATCAAGGCACCAGCCCTGAATAAGGATCTATATACTTTTTGGGATTTGTGAAATTATTTACATATATTGATGATAATACATACTGTCTTATGTTAAATAGTAATTAGGTAAATAGTTACAGACATTATCATGCTACTCTATAAACTGCTTCATGTACAAAATAATTGAGCTAAATACACCACCTCACTATTGGGAATTTCTTGAAGAACCACATGACTTTTACTAGTCTTGATGTTGGAGTTCCACTTAGAATCTAACATGATAATATTCTTGTTTTAGCTACTTTCAAACAGAAAGAAAAGACAACTCATCAGCAATCAAGGAAAAGGAAAGAAAAAGAGATGAGCAAGAGGACAAAGATTAAGAAGAAAGAGAAGAAAGATAAAAGAGAAGAAAAAAGAAGAGAAGCTGTAAAGTATGAGGAAAACATTGCTGTGGGTTGTAGGTGGCATACTGGTATATTTTTGAGAGGAATATTCATTTTAATATATATTAAACACAGATTTTTCTTTTTCTCTTCCTTTCTCAGCTCCCATTGGCAATGTCTGGAAATGTGAATAATGAACATGTGTAGTTTGCAGATTCAATAGCAAATGGTAGAGGATGCAGAAATAGAAACATTTTCTAAGACAAATATAAAGGCCATGTTAAACATGAACAATAGTGATGCTTTAAATGCTTTAAAGTGTTGAAGACTCATTTTTCAGTGCTAGAGCATCTCCACATTTCATTTTATTTAATGAAAAGTGTCAGCAGAATCATACTGAATATTTTCTTTGGGAGGTGGTTGACACCCCTTCAAAATCTTGGTCCAAACTTGTTTCCACAGAATCCAGATTCAACCCCACTCAAACTAATTGAACTTCTTGAGATGATTATAATTGGCAGGTTATATCTGGTAAGATGGTATAAATAGGGGAAAATAATTGTCATAGACTGTTCAACCAAAGATAGTAGCATGTTCAGTCCAGCCAATGAGCAGGGAACACTGAGACTATGCCAGAAGTTTATGCCTCACTTCTCCCTGACAAACTCTGGGTTTCAGGTATCATCATGAAGAGGGGACTTGAAGAAAAGGAGACTGGCTTGGATAGATTTGAAAAATGGCCCCCAAGTAGAGATTCATTCTTAGTTGAAAAGAAGAAGTATTATGAGGATTATGATACAAATCTTAAACCACCAAAGCTGGCTTTATGCTGCTGAATCAGGTGAATATTGAACAAAAATTTCATAAATCCCTATCATGGAAAGGAAAGATTGACCCAGATATTGAGGCAAGATGAGTTTACAGATATATGTCTATGGTATTAAGGAAAATTATAAACTCAAGATATTGCTACCTTCTCCAGTGTGGGGCTAAGATTCCCAAATAATCCCATTTATCGCACTGAATTATAATATCTAACTTTCATGTAAAATTGAAATTTGGAACTGGTTGAAAATTTGAAAAACACTATACAAGCCAAACAAAACATTTCTGAGGGCAGTCAGTTTTAAATTGCTGTAATCTTCTGTGGAATTTAGCACCTGTTTCTATTCACTCCCATAAATTTCTCTTTTTACTGTATGTTTTTTTCTTGTCAATTAAATTTTAGGCCAGGCTGTCATCTCATTGCTGTTCATAGGTCTCATTGTACCCAATGCTGCATCTAACAAATACTGGAAGATTCAAGTACTATCATATGAAACTATTTTATAATCACATGTACTACTTCATATAGTAGTATATGAATGAAGATTAAAATACAAGAATTATTGACATATTGCTAATGGAATAGAAAATAATAACTTTTTGTTAACATCACTTAGGTGTTAAGAAAGCATACCAGAAGGAAAAGATCTCTGTGTCAATAAAGACAGGAATATGGCAATTCATTGTTTTAAGGGGAAAAAAGAATGTTAAAATCTGCTGAAAAGAACAACATGACCAATAACCCTGGGGCTATTTTATGGGAGAAATATTTGTAGATGATTCACTAGTTAACTGAAAACTGGAAAAAAGTGGGAGAGGGTTGGGGAGAGGAGGGATGAAGAAAAAAAAGGAGGAGAGAGAGAGAGGAAAAGAAAGAAAAAGTATGTTGAGGCAGAGATTAAAAAGTAAAAGTTTGAGAATATTCCAGTATTCCAATACATCAGACATAACCTCAAGCAAGAAAAGGTAATATAATGTTCCCAAAGCCATCTCAAACTGGCTGGTAAGAGTTGAGGTCTCCCATTTCTACCAACAACTTGTCCATTGACTCACACTCGCAGCTTGAAATCAGCTGTCACCAAAGTATTGACACCATGGAAATCAGCAGAAGCTACGAATAAAAGCTCTTTCCACTTTCACCCCCAAACCCTCTTCCCAGCAGATTGTTAAACACTTACCAATATATCAGTGTATCATAGAGAACTGTGATTTCCTATTGTTCAAAAATAACAATTGGGAATTTAAAGGTGTTGACAGTCAGTAGACAATGAAGAACCAGCCTGAGCAGCCAACAGTCCCAAGTTCTGGGAGACATTCAGTACCCTGCCCTTCCCACCATCTCCCAGCTCACTAGAATTCTCTCACTGACCCCCTGACTTCACAGATCCCCAACTTTGTTCCTGCTTAGAACAATATTACTCACCAGTCTCTGGGATAGGACTGAACTGTCTAGACCTATGGTAAGTTTCAGGTCAGTTACTGGACCTATCCCTACCTTCCCAGCCGGATCACTGAATATCACTATTCAGATGTCAAGGTGATACAAAGAGAGACTACACTGAAGGCAGCGCCTCTCCTTAGAAACTTCCACCAGTCTATGAAATAATGCCTTTCCATTCATCAGGGATCAATGTGGTTATGCCTCATTAAACAAAACCCCACACAAGAAAAGGTAAATTTGGTAACAAGTCTTTATTTTAATAAAGAATTCACCATAGGACAACATTAAATAACTAGCTTTCTAAATGCACTTACATAAAATCTCTTTAAGAGCATTGCCATTATAGAAAGTGAGCTAATATTTAAACTGAGTATACCGTGACACTTTAGGGGAAAGAGTGCTTAACTACTGAGAATAATTGTGGGACTGCTTTAAAATTTAGAAAGTCACTGGTTTCTATGGCTCCCTATAATAATTTCTCTGTTCTGCACTACGGCTGACCCATCAGGAAATGTGCAACTGAAATAGAAGATGGTATCCTAGATGATGGTTATCTTTAAAGGATAGAAGGAAGTAGGAAAATGGACATAATTTCAAATTCCATCCCTTTGTCAATATAAATGAATTATAATTTATATCTCAATTGAAATGAACATTGAACACATTTGCAACAACTCAGTAGATTCCCATGTCTAGAAAATATTGAAATTGAAATTCTATAAATACAGAGTCATTAAAAATATTAAAGTTCAGTAACAAAGGGAATATAAATCCTGTCCAGTTTTCATTGATCAATTTTGTCCTGCTATTCTTAAAATTCTGCTAAAATTGCTATCCTTTATATGATTGTTTGAAATTTAACCAAGTACTACTAGGCAAATGTAAGTTTTTTTTTCCCCAGTACAGGAAAACTGATGCAGTGGAAGGTGGCAGGAAATAAGAGAAGGGATAAGAAGGGAGAATTTAAGGAAGACTTATTCTATGACAGATTGCAGTAAGCCATTTCATGTGATTTTTTTCCTAATTTTATTTTTCCAAACAAAACAAAACAAACAAACTTGAAGACATTTTGGTACATCTGTTTTACAAATGTGTTAACAAATTCTGAGAGGTTAAATAGCTTGTCCAAATTCACAGAAATGATTTTTCAATGTCAGATGGGATTTTGAGTCTATTTGACTCAAAAACCTGTTATTTGGGTAGACACTGTTGATGTTCCCAAAATAGTGCATATTCATTTTATAAATTTAGAAAACAATGAAAATATTCAAAAATTAGAAACCTGGGCTAATTATTTAACCTAGATGTGCTTATGGTTTACAGATAACCATTGCCCTTTAATTTCCTTTTTGCATGTATTTCTGTGCATGTTTTATAACATTTTGTTTTTCTTCTTGTAGAAAGAGTACATCTTCATTATAGAAAACACAGAAAAGTGTAGAGAAAGTAAAAGACATCTATTATTAGCTATAGTTCCTGGGCCATACACAATAGATCATTAATAAGTGGTGTGATTTTTATTTAGATTGAAATTATACTATATATGTATAGAATTCTGTACCAATTTAATAGATCTCTTGCAGGACATTTATTGCTTTCAAAATGTTTATTGAGAATTTTGGTCCATTATTCATTAAATGATACAAATTTTAACTGTGTTAAAACTGTATTTTGCATTATTTTGTTGTAATTCATGATGAATTTTGGCTTTCACATTTACTTTTGTTCTTCCTAGTCATGTTCATCAGGATTACTCTTAAGTCACTGAGTGATTGCTCTCAAGGATACATTGGCCTGATCATTGGTTTTATATCCAGTATATCTGTCAACAGTTTTCATTATATGGATTTATTTTGTTAGTATTGTCATGAAGCTAGTGGCCATATTTGAGTGTGACTGCCAAGGACCTGAGTCATAACTGCTTTGCTTTTCTTCATTTAACACTTAAAAAAAAAATCCAAATTGAAGGATGATGTATTACCATCAGCTTTTGAAATTTGCTATGACAGTCTTCCACTGTGTTGTTTGTTCTGTGATTGCTGTTCAGTGCTGATATAAAAATATTCCAAGTTTCTGGTGGAAATCTTAGAACTTGTGGTCTTATGCCTCTGCCAAGACTTCCACAGACATGTACACTCACCACATGATCCATTAGATCATCCAAATTTTTTTCTGCAATTTCCACAATGTACCCCAAAATTTCATTTACATCTTCCAAAGACACGGATAGAAGTGCAGATAACAGGGATGCACACTCATGGGTGTTACTTTCTGTTATCATATTCTCAAATATCAGACACAAAGAAATCTTCACCACAGTGATAGTGAAAAGTGAATCAAGCACCCTTTTCCTGCTGCATTTGACAGGTGTTGTCAAATCACATTCATATTTGCAAATCTCAACATTCATTAGGCACAATGAAAGGTTATTGTTGAGATTTCTTTTTGTATAAATGCAAGTATTTTCTCATTTGCCTATCTATAAGTGTTTCCTTGCCTTTTCACTGCTAGCGCATAAATCAATGGCATAATTTCACCCAATAGTACATGGTGCACAGTAAATAACTGAGTGAACTGTGTTGGTGCCATCTTGAAGGTGCCATTGCTGAGTAATGTTGTACTGGCACTTGTGTTGAATATAGCCATAAAAAAGAATTATTTCATCATCTCGAGCACTGGAATCATGCATAAGAACTGGGTCTCTACTGGTTACTGGAATACTCCTCTGGAATTTCAGCTCCATGCAATGAAGGGGGGTTCAGGGGTTGATGTTTACTTTAAATTCTGTCCACTCTCCTCTTTAATGAGTTTCTTTCTGATAGTATCAAAAGGACCTCTTCATCATAAATATCATGATGAGGTCTTCATAGTACTTGCGATGGCATTGTATTTGCTTCTTATTCTGTCATTTTAACCTATTCCATGTTCCCTTACTTCCCCTTCAAGACCAATGTTGCGCTGATGTTTTCCTGTCTCATCTTGAATAACTGAAATGTTATCCAAGTCTTGACTTTATATATCTGGTGTAGAAGACTCTCCTCTTTTCACAGCTTCAGTAGCTTCACTANATTACTGTTAAGAATTGGAAATGGTAACAAAAACCATTAAGATATAACACTGGGTTTTCTTTCTGAGAGTACACTATTTCTGCCATATTTTGCTGAGAAATTTCAAATAAAGGTGTCACATTTCCAAGCAAGAGGAGAAGTTATTTCTTTGTAAGCATCTGACCCATGGTTACTGGTTTACTAGCTGGGTAAACCTTACTGATATCTTATGCATTTGACACACTGTTCAACCAGGCTGAATCACCAGTATGTAGGCACCAGCTGAGGGCATAGTGGTCCACAGTGATTGAGAGGTAAGTGTTGAAGTCATATCAACTAACATTTTCCCAAATAGCAGTAGGAAGCTCTTGCAGGCTACTGCAGTTGTACCTCTATAGGACATCAATTCAAGGGAAATATTGCCCAATAACCTTGAGCAATGGAATAGTTGTGTGTGTGGGTGGGCGAAGGGGTGATAATTAGATGCTGGGTATTCACTGAAGTTGGAGAAGCTTAATACATTCAGCAAAAACAAGACTTGGAGCTGATTGTGGCTCAAATCATGAGCTCCTTATTGCAAAATTCAGATTTAAATTGAAGAAAGTGGGGAAAACTACTAGGCCATTCAGGTATGACCTAAATCAAATCCCTTATGATTATACAGTAGAAGTGACAATAGAGTCAAGGGATTAGACCTGACAGAGTACCTGAACTATGGACAGAGGTTCATAACATTGTACAGGAGATGGTGAATAAAACCATCTCAAGAAAAAGAAATGAAAAAGGCAAAAAGGCTGTCTAAGGAGACCTTAAAAATAGCTGAGAAAAGAAGAGAGGGAAAGGCAAAGGAGAAGGTGAAAGATATACCCACCTGAATGCGGAGTTCCAGAGAATATCAAGGAGAGATAAGAAAGCCTTCCTAAGTGAATGATGTAAAGAAATAGCGGAAAACAATAAAATAGGAAAGACTAGAGATCTCTTCAAGAAAATTAGAGATACCAAGGGAAGATTTCATGCAAAGATGGGTGCAGTGAAGGACAGAAATTGTATGGACCTAACCAAAGCAGAAGATATTAAGAAGGAGCAAGAATACACAGAACTGTGCAAAAAAAGCTCTCAATGACCCAGATAACCATGATGTTGTGGTCACTCACCTAGAGTCAGGCAACCTGGAGTATGAAGTCAAGTGGGCCTTAAGAAGTGTTATTAAGATCAAAGCTAGTGGAGGTGATGGAATTCCAGCTGAGCTATTTCACATCCTAAAAGATAATGCTGTTATAAAGTGCCACACTCACCATGCCAGCAAATTTGGAAAACTCAGCAGTGGCCACAGGACTGGCCAACATCGATTTTCATTCCAATCCCAAAGAAGGACAATGTCAAGGAATGTTCAAACTACCATACAATTGCAGTCATTTCACATGCTAGCAAGGTTATCAAAATCCTTCAAGCTAGTTTTCAGAAATACATGAACTCAAAACCTCCAGATATAAAACATGAATATAGAAAAGCCAGAAGAACTAGAAATCAAATTGCCAACATCTGCTGGATCATAGAAAAAGCAAGAGAATTTCAGAAAGAAACATCTACTTTTGCTTCATTCACTACACTAAAGCCTTTGACCGTGTGGATTATAACAAACGGTGGAAAATTCTTAAAAAGATGGGAATATCAGACCATCTAACCTGCCTTCTAAGAAACCTGCAGGCGGGTGAAGAAGCAACAGTTAGAAAAGGACATAGAACAATAGACTGCTTCCCAACTGGGAAAAGAGTACATCAAGTCTCAATATTGTCACCTTATTTATTTGCACCTTGTATGCAGAATACATCATGTGAAATGCTGGACTGAATGAAGCACAAGATAGAATCAAGATTGCTGGAAGAAATTTCAATAACCTCAGATATGCAGATAATAATACCACTCTAATGACAGAAAGCAAAGAGGAACTAAACAGCCTCGTGATGAGGGTGAAAAAGGAGAGTGAAAAAGCTGGCTTAAAACTCAACTACAGAAAACTAAGATATGGCAGCCAGGCCCATCACTTCATGGCAAATAGACGGGGAACAAGTGGAAACAGTGACAGATTTTTTCTTGGGCTCCAAAATTACTGTGGATGGTGACTGCAGTCATGAAATTAAAAAATGCTTGCTCCTTGGAGAAAAGCTATGATGCAACTAGACAGCATATTAAAAATCAGAGACATCACTTTGGCAACAAAACACAGTCAAAGCTGTGATTTTTACAGTAGTCATGTATGAGTGCGAGAGCTGGACCATAAAGAAAGCTGAGCACCAAAGAATGATGCTTTCAAATTGTGGTGCTAGAGAAGATGCTTGAGAGTCCCTTGGATTGCAAGGAGATCAAACCAGTCAATTCTAAAGGAAATCAACCTTGACTATTCACTGAAAGGACTAATGCTGAAGCTGAAGCTCCAATAATTTGTCTACCTGATGCAAAGAGCCAACTCATTCAGAAAGACCCTGATGCTGGGAAAGATTGAGGATAGGAGGAGAAGGGAGCAGCAGGGGATAAGATGGCTAGATGGCATCACTGACTCAGTGGACATGAGTTTGAGCAAACTCCAGGAGATAGTGAAGAACAGGTAAGCCTAGTTTGCTGCAGTCCATGGGGTCGCAAAGAGTCAGAAATAACTTCGTTACTAAATAAAAACAATCTCCCTCATGACAGCTATGATCACTTGACCCCTTCTCACTCCTCCCAAAAAAGGAAGACAATTTATGGAAAATTTGCCTCAAAGTATTTTCCATCTGTTTTACCCAGAAGCTTGACCAAGCTCCTTCTTTCAAGCTCCACCTTTACTGAACAATCCAGCTACAGCCAACCAAAAGCCCAGTAACCTATTAATACACCATGCATCACAAGAGTCCATCCTCGAGTTATTCTCGGTGTATTTCTGTAACTGTAGGATTCTTCCTTGGTAAATATAATTAATATAAATCCAGCTTTTCTGCATGGTTTGATCACAAACCCACCTACCTACATAATTACCAGCTAGGTTACTAAAGCAAAAAGAGTTATTAGTGGCAATATAGACCTAACACAATTATTGGACCAATAAAACATGATGGATGGTATTTTTACATAGTAATTCTATAAACCAAAAATATAAATAAATGTCATAGGCTATTGGAACCCAGAGATGTTTTCTGAGGGTGGAGGTTTTAAGAGGATCAAATATCAAGGATTGTTTGACATGGACCTGATACACTCATGGACATTTTTGACAGGACCAAATTTTGGTGTGGACCAAATGTCTC
The DNA here is from genome assembly GCA_006410935.1 of Redunca redunca. Lineage (NCBI taxonomy): Eukaryota > Metazoa > Chordata > Mammalia > Artiodactyla > Bovidae > Redunca > Redunca redunca. The sequence goes on along the minus strand of SJYQ01006738.1, from coordinate 11,754 downwards.
AGTGAACATTTTGGACAGGACCAAAAGTCCACTTATCAACAGCTCATAACTATCCTTTGTAAAAGACTTCATAATTTTCTATTTTATGAATTTACTCTAATTTATGGAACCATTCTCTTTTTATTAGAAAGTTAGGTCATTTTCAGTTGTTCGTTACTTTAAATAACGCTGCAATGAATATGCTGGCTCATAGCTCTCTAGTTCCATCTCAAATCAATTTTGTAGGATAAATTTTTACCAATGAATCATTAGGTTAAAGCACCTGAGAATTTTCTTAAAGTTCTTGAAATATAGGGGCCAAACTTCTCTCCAAAGTGATTGTACCAATTACAGTCCCATTTGCAGAAACCAAAACTGATTTTAGCTATAATAAGGTTTTATATTGGTCAAAATTTGTTGCCTCTTATTTCTATAGACTCTGATCTTTTTTTCCTTAGTACTTAAAACTTGTAAGTCTTTTTGCTTATTTGTTGAATATAAGCCTCTCATTAACAGTAACCCTGGTGAAAATAAGAAATGAGTCTATTTTTTTTTTCACCATTACACAGCCAGGTCTAACATAGGGTCTAACAGAGATCACTGTATTTATGTTTCCTGAATAAAGGGAGAAATTTGTCCAGTAGAGGATTATTTTTCTGAACATTTGAAAACCAGAATCAACTAAACAAGATAATAGGTCTGAAAGAATTTTTTAAATAATCATTTTTTTTAAGTTTTCTTCATAATAAAAGATTTATTTGTTCTAGGATCCAGCGCGTGATCTAGTGCCAGGCTCTGAGAAAGTAGACAGTAATGTCACAGCAGCCCAAACTTTTTGAGATGCACAAGGTATTTAGATTGCAGGAACCTCCCACTATACTCCAAGGTGGAAAGTGAGGAGAGGGAGGAAGAGTGGAGGGGTGGCCTCATCATTTACACAAAAGTTGTGATGGTTCTATTAGGTACTTATAAGTATAACCGATACGAAGCAAAGACTGTAGTCTTAAAAGCCAGCCTCCTTCTTAAAAAGAAACAACACTCACAAAATCATTAAAGGATAATGATAATTTTTGCAACCAAAACAAAAATTATTAGACACAATTTGTGGGATGGTCCCATATGTAGCTGAATTGCTTTCTCCCACTATTTGTGTGTTTCTGTGTGTGTGTTTATTCAAAGGATGAGCTTAACTCTTGCCCTTGGGTAAAATCCTTGACTGCTCCATAAATTTCCTGGCTCTTTGTGATATTATTGATAGTCACTTAAACTGAACATCACTAATACTTTTATGGTCACTTTAAGTTGCTGAGTCTTGATTGAGAAACCAGAACACCCAGTCCAATACATATGCAGCACACACTTCAATTTTCCTGGCTTCAGCTAGGGCCTTGTATAAGTTTTCTTCAAGGACCTCCTTTAAGGAAGGGAATGTTGTGTATTTTTTCAGTCTCTCTCCCAAAAATCTCCTCTCCAACTTTTAGGATTTGTTATTAATTTCTAGGAAATGGTGCATAAGCTGAGAGGAAGAGTAGTGAGGATATAGACTTTTTTTTTCACTTGTGTAACTGTGGTTATATAACTCTGGGTTTTCTGGGTCCTGGTAGATGTGTGAAACAGTCTTTCTCCTGCAGCCACTGATGCACCCTGCTCTGATGTGCTCTTCCAAGTGAACTGTTTTTTACAGAATTGAAGTCCTGATTTCACAGGCAAAGTCCTGTATTGCTCCAGCTGCCCACTGCTTCCCCACTCAAGGACTCTCTCCAGGTTCCATTGATCCTCCAGGCAGTTTTCCTGAGCCAGAATCAAATGGCTTCAGCCAGTGGTCCCTGCCTTTCCTCACCCATAGCATACATCTGATTTTTCTGAAAAGCACTTATAGATCCTTTGGGCCCACAAGTGGGTCACAGTGCAAGAGCTCCTCTCCTTTGCTTCCCCCAATGCAGCAGACACTTGCTTCTCTCCTCTGACCATGCAGGAGGTGACATCCGTCCTTGAACTCAGTAACCTTGTGGAAGTCTTCACCCTCTGGTTGAAAGAAGGAGACAGGCAGACCCTGTATTTCTACCCGCTTCATTCTCCTTGGAATTCATATTTACTTCACAACTCTTTGGGGATATAAATGATGTAGATATCCTCATCAGGCATAGTGAAGAACCCAACATTGCCAGATACCTAAAGGCTTCCAAAGGTATACAACATTTTAAGCTGAAAGTGGTGGGGGAGTGAGAGGATACTAAAGAAGAGGGATAAAGACCAGTTATGGTGGCTAGATCTGAAGAGGTGTGAGTGCTTGGTGTCAAAGGCTACACAGAAGCTGAATAGTTTGAGGACTGAAAGAAGGCCATTTAAAGAAAAAAAACTGGAAAACAGTGTCAGTCTTTGAGAGAACTATTCTGGCAAAGGTGTAGGAGCCAAAGTGAAAATATATGCACTTCTTTATCGCTGTCCCCAAGTTCACATCTGATACAAATTTAGTCATGGTAAATAGCAAGCACAAGTGTCTAAAATGGCTTTATTCAGTATGCTTTAGTCTTTTTTCCTTTTTTCCCCCAGAAGTGCATCCTTATGATGTAAACCTGGCTTTCTTTTTCTATATCCATCCATTCACTGTACTATTTACTAGTTCACTTGTACATCCAGGCCTCTAGTAAGTCTCCAGCATAAGCCTCTCCCCTGGCTTTACATGCCTGGCCAAAATGAAGCTGTAAACACACACAGTGTGACAATCCTCTTCCCGTCCCATGTGCCTCTGTAATATCTACTGTGATCGTCTCAGAATAAAATTATCCCTTCACTGTTCAAGTTCTTTTTACATGCTCTCTTATGTTCATTTTCTTTCCATCTGCATATTTATCTCCTGAAATAGAGTTAAGACTTGTACACTTGAGAGATGGACTGTGTCTGATGCAGTGTCTCCACACCAAGCTGTTCTGCCTTAATTTTAAACATTCCATTTTTCCCCCTTTTCTACAGGGCAAAGTCTAAAGCTCTGAGCATACCCTACAACTCCATTATGTTATAACTAGTTGTAACATAATTGGAGTTTTATGCTTCAAAGCTTTGCACATGCACAGATGGAAAGCAAACTCCTGCAATTCCCTTAGTAACCATGATTTAGGCTTAGTTGCTCAATATAGAAATATTAAATATTAATTGTGTGCCAGACCCCAGACACAAAGGAACTATCTTTAAGGAGCTTGCATCATGCTGCTTGTATCAGTTCTCTATTGCTGTTCTAAAAAAATAGCACAAGCTGAGTGGCTTTAAAACAACACAGTTATTATCTCAGAGTTCTGGAGATTAGAAGTCTGAAATTGTTTTCACCAGGCTCAAAACCAAGGTGTTGGCAGGGCTATATTCCTTCTGGAAATTCTTAGCAAAAATCTGTTTCCTTGCCTTTCCCAGATTCTAGAGGCTGCCTGTGTTCCTTGGCTTATGGCCTCCTTCCATTCTCGAAGCCAGCAATCAAGCGTTTAGACCATATATCGCATTACTCCAACTTTGTTTCCACCTTCACATCTTTTCTGACTCCATCTTTTCTGTCTTCTTTTCCACTACTTTTAATGACCCTTGTGGCTGCATTGGACCCACTTGGATAGCCCAGGAAATTTTCTTTATTTTAAAATCAATTGAATATCAACCTTAATTCTCCAGTAGCTTGTAATGTTACACACTCACAGATTCTAGGGCTTGGCACGTGGACATCTTTGGGGAGCGTTATTCTACCCACCATACTGACAGAGCTAGTCTGTCATACATGAGTAATGTAAACTATTTTATGATGTAAGTGAAGTCCGTATAGAAAGAAGTAGAGCAAGAAAGACAGAAACAATCCTGTGATCATTTCTGCCTGGTGGAGGGTCAGATACTACTCTAAAACGAGAAGTCATTGAAATTACAGTCTAAAAAATGGTATAATTTCTTACTAGGCTGAAGAGATGAAATAGAGTTAGAGAAAAGTAACTCTCAGCAAACACGACAGCAGGAGTAAAAATGCTTATTCATGAAACAGCATGACAAGTTAATGCAAACTGAAAGAATTTTAAACAGTGTGCAAGAATGAAGCATACCAAGAAATAAAATTAGAGAAGAAAGCAGAGGCTGCTTCAGGGAAACCCTTGCATTAGACATTAAAAAGGTGGGAATTTGCCTTAAAAATAACTAACCCTTGAGAAGTTTTTAGCAATAAATCAGTATGATAAGGTTGGTGTTTTTAGAACAAGTACTCTAACCAAGATTAACACAGGACTGGAGGTAAGAAATTCTCAAGATATAATGACAGCCTGAACTTAGGGAGTGGCAGTGAGGAGGGAAAAATAATTTGATGAAAAAATAATGAATAGAATTTGTTAGACTTGGTGACTGGATGTATATAGTAAAAGAGGAGAAAGTTTCCAGCATGAGTCACAGGATGTGCTTTGAATGACTGGTATGATCCAGCGAAAAGGGATCATAAAGATGAAAAGCATGTAAGATAAGGCTGAGTTCTATTTATTTTAAGATACTTGTAGGAAATCCAATTATAATTCCCAGGAGGTTAGTTAGTTGCACTAATCTAGAAATAAGACATATGGGCTAGAAATTTAGATATAAGAGACATTATTATACAGATGCTAGTTGAAGCAATGAGTATAAAGTAAGAGGAAAAGCTGGCCAAGGACAGAACCCTGGGTACCAGCCACATTTACAGGATGGATAGAACAAAGGATGCAACTAAGGAAGCTAAGAAATACTGAGGAATATGAAGGGAAGCTGAGAAAGAGGTAAAAAACTGCCACGGAAGTCAAAGGAGGAAAGAATTTCAAGAAGAGAGTAATCAATAGTGTCAAGCATCAGAAGAAGGTCAACTAAGTAGATGATGATTAAAGCCCACTGGACTCGGTGATTAGGAGAACACTGCTGACCTTTGCTAGTTCCATGGGAGAGATGGAAGAGAAACCTCATTGCAGTGAGTTAAAGAATAAATTGATGGTAAGCAAGCTAAGACTATGCTTTCAGTGTTATTAGCTTTGAAGGAAAAGTCGGCAATAATTAGAATCAAAAGGTTTGTTTCCTTTTGCAGATAAATACACAAGGATTTCAAATCCGCACGAAAATCTTTCCAAATTGCTTCAAAAAGAATTGAGTGCTCCCCCGAACTCCCATAAAACAGCACATACCATTGTGAACTTCTCAATAACATAGACAATATCCCGCTCCAAGAGGTCAATAAACATTTTAAATGAATAAGTAAATGAATGAGCCAACGAGTGAAAATTTCTTTATTGGTTGACTGAAATTTGGAACACAAAAATGATGACATATGCTGGTCGAAAAATAAATTTCAGTGATGTTGTTTGCTCACTGGACACCAAGAAATATGATGCTTAGGCAGTATTCAATATATTTCTTTATAACCGACAAGCAATAACTGGCAGAACATTTTCTACCTTAGGGATTTAATTTTCATTACAACGCTCGCTTTATTGCTCACACTACCCTTTGTGATAAGTAATCTGAAGTTAAAGAGGATCAGAGAGGTGATTCTTTGGAGAGGATTTCACAGTTCTTGCTGCCTGACCCTTACCAGCCTCAAGGAATAAGTGGGACTATTTTATTTCCACGTTAAACCCAGTGAGAGCAGGACTTCCTTGACACCTGTTGGAGGATTTGGCATATTTCCCCTAAAGTTTGAGGTATTTGTCACCTAAGAAAGACTAAAGGGAGAAGAGATACCTGCTTAAAGAAACAGAGAAGAGGAGGGCACTAAATTCAGATGCACTTCTGCCAATGGTGAGATGAGAATGTGCTTTGTGAGTTCAAGCTGCAGAAGGGCCCCAACTGCACTGTGTGGGGTTGTCCACCAGACAAAGACTCAGGATATGCAGCAAATGATGAGCCAGAAGAGAGGCATTTCCAATGCCAACAGAACAGGAACAGTTGGGATCCAGAGTGAGGTGGGACTGTATGAAATAAAACAATAGAAGCAAGTAGTGGAGGATTCAAGAGACAGTTTAAAAGCAGAATAAACAGAACTTGATGACCTATTAACTGGGGCATATAGGTGAACAGATCAAAGGATGGCACTCAGGTAACATGGGATGCCACATACGAATGTCAGGCAGACAGAACATCAGATTGGAAGGAGAGAAAACAAAAAGTAAGCTCATATCAGAAATGTTTTCATCACTGATGCTTTAGTCATAAAGCAGGAACAGTTAGTATCTCAACATCGTGCAGCCAGACTTGCCTTTTTTATCATTGTGGTAAGAACACTAAACATGCAATCTACCCTCTTAACACATTTTAAGTGCATAATCCAGTATTGTTGACTGACTATAGGTACAATGACATACAGTAGATCTCTAGAATATATTTTTTTAGTATGTAACTGAAGCTTTATACCTATTAAATAACAGCTCTCCATTAAAACGCTTAAATTTCAGTCCATGAAAACTCTCTTCCTGGCTTGTAAACAGCTGCCTTCTTGCTGTGACCTCACATGGTAGAGAAAGGAAACGTGGGTGTCACTTCTTCTTATAAAGGCACTAGTCCCATCGTGAGGCTATCCTGGTGGCTCAGCTGGTAAAGAATCTGCCTGCAATGCAAGATCTGGGTTCAGTCCTTGAGTTGGGAGAATCCCCTGGAGGAGGGCATGGCAACCCACTCCAGTATCCTGGCCTGGAGAATTCCATGGACAGATGAGTCTGGTGGGCCACAGTCCATGGGGTCACGAAGAGTGGGACATGACTGAATGACTAAGCACAGTCCCATCATGAGTGCTCCATCCTCATGGCTTCATCTAAACAAATACCTGGTCCCAAAGGCCCCACCTCCTAATAAAGTCTTATTGGGGACTAGAGCTTCAACATATGAATGGGGAGGGGGAACACAAACACTCAATCTACACATTCTTCTTCTTCCTTTCTTCTCAAGTTTGACATATGTCCTGGAAGTTGGAGAGGAAATTAAATATCATTCTTGAAATGGGCCCAGAGGTCAAGGGAGGACAGGTCATATTTAGTCATAATAATCTCTCCTCTGTAACTTCCAATATGATATAATCTATGTCAACACTCCTTCATATGTGTGCTCAGGTCCCCAAGATTACCCAACATTAATTCTCTTTTCCTGAATGCCAAGTGCCCTTTGAGATTTACAAGCTTACTCTCAGATTTCTCAAACTCTTCCTCTGAGTTCAAAAACTATCTAATAATAAGTTCTGGGGACATAACATACAGCATGCTGACAACAGTTAATGATACTGTATTGCATATTTGAAAGATGCTAAGAAAGTAGGTTTCAAAAGTACTCATGAATGCACGCATGCTAAGTTGCTTCAGTCCTGTCCAACTCCTTGCTACCCCATGGACTGTAGACTGCCAGGCTCCTCTGTTCATGGAATTCTCTAGGGAAGGATACTGGTGTGTTTCCATGCTGTCCTCCAGGGGGATCTTCCCAACCCAGGGATTGAACCTGAGTGTCCTGCATTGGCAGACTAGCACTACCTGGGAAGCCCTTAAAAGTATGCACCAACACACACACACAAAATGTGTAACTATAGGAAGTGATAGATATGTTAACTGGCATTATTGTGGTAATCACTTCAAAACACATACATACATCAAATCATTGAATCATTTACACCTTAAATTTACACAATTGTTGTTTCTCAGTGGCTAAGTTGTAGCAGACTCTTTGTGACCCCATGAACTACAGCACACCAGGCTTTCCGGTCCTTCACTATATCCTGGAGTCTGCTCAACCTCATGTCCATTGAGTCAGTGATGCCATCCAATCATCTCTTCCTCTGTTGCCCCTTCTTCTCTTGTCCTCAAACTTATACAATGTTATATGTCAATTGTACCATAATGAAGCTTGGGGAAAAAGAATTCTGTAGTTTTCCTCACATCATACTGTAATGGATAACTTTGTACTGGAATAAAAACTTTTCCTTGACCTTCTTAGGGTCCTTGACTGGATCTGAAAATTAGACCAACAAAGACTAAAGAGATAAACCAAAGGAGAAAATCATATAAGCATACTTAATATAAGTTTCACATGATACAGGAGGCTTCATAAGGAAATGAAAACTTGAAGACCAGTTTAAATCTGAGTGATTTTTTTGCTAGGTTTGATGAAGAGGGGAAAGTCACAGAAAGAGGTGATAGGATGAAATCGAGCTAACGGTAATAATCTTAGCAACTCCTGTACTTTCAGATTCCTCTCTCCGTTTCTTCTTCAGAGACAAGAATGCTCCTTTCTTCTAAATATAGGACAGACACATCTCATATGACTGTTTTATAACATATAAGAAGGTCAGAAACTTCTTGCTGCACATGCCATTTCTCAAATCTGTCAGTCTGAAATATTCAACACCCCATGGTGCCATATTGGGAGGGCAGTGTGTTTTGAATCCCATCACCTTGTAAGGACCACCTCCTAGGTGCTTCTCAATCTCGGTTGCTCTTCTGCTGTAACAAAATTCTGGCCTCAGTCATCTACATCCTTTACAGAGCTTTCCCAGGCTACATGCTGGAAAGCAAAGTACAGTTTTCTTGCTCTAAGATTCCCCACATAAGGACCTGGGTGTATATTTTCTACCTACCCAGGCCCAAGGATCCTAGGATAATAGAGGACACTGTGCAGAACCCACGTGACCATCAACTGCCTTTTTTACTCTCCTCCTCCTCCACAGGAGACAAAAACTCTTTGACCTGCTCTAGGAAGAATGTATAGCCCCTTTCCTAGAAGGAGTGGAAGCAGGAGACTAATTAGGAGCCAAAATCCTGATTCTTAATGCTGAAAAAACTTTTTCATTGAGGAATTTTACCCACCATCAAATTGGAATATACTATCTGGAGAAGCTGGGAGGCTCACATTTTGACTTTTTGTTCTCTCCACATTGTCCCTTCCCTGAGAAGGGTAATAGAATGGCCATATTACTGCCTAAATGTTGGGGAAAGGAGACGTTAGGGAAGAATCTTTAGTTAAAATCTCAGAATTTTGTCTGAGTTATATGATAGGTCCACGTAGCAGCCCTTTTGTTGCTGTGGCCACACAAATGTGGCTCAGGCTTTGATCAGCTTTCCACACTTCCCCAATAGCTCAGTGGTAAAGAATCCACCTGCAATGCAGGAGACGTAGGAGATGTGTGCTTGATCCTTGGGTTGGGAAGGTCCTTGGAGAAGGAAATGGCAACCCACTTCAGTATTCTTGCCTGAAAAATCCCCATGGACATAAGAGCCTGATGAGCTACAGTCCATAGGGTACTAGAGTCAGACGTCATTTAGAGACTAAACAAACACTTAAAAACGCCAGGTTTCCTAGCTCCCACCCACTGACATGAGGATCTACTGCCTTGTTAAAACTTTCAGTATGTCAATAATTAAGTAATCAGGATCACTGTGTCTCTGAGCCAGAAATGGAGACTAAATCTCCCAGATCACTGCGTTTAGAGAAGTCCGGGTGGGCACCTTTCCCCATAACATCCGTCCCTGCCATCCTTGAGAAAATATTTTAAACGTTATTTTTTAATGGAATTAAGAAAATGTTTATCCCATTTCCTTTCATAAAGGAACAGCTGACCTCACACCGAGGGGCTGTTGTTGTCAAGTCTCTACTTGGAGGACACTACAGAAGGCTCGAGCCCCCCTCTCTGGCTGTCTCTCTCCCTCTCACTCACCCTCTGGATTGTCAGGAAAATTTTCTGTGCCTCTCTTCAAAGGCACCTCAACAGCTGTGAACTCCTGACCTAATTGTTCTAATGGCATTCTCAAGCTCCCCTGCTCAAGGCCAGAGAAATCACAGCCCTTTGGACCTCTGGCTAGTAATTCATGGTGCTTAGTCAAACTCCCTCCCCCACGCCCCCAGCCCCTCCTGCTGCCCCTCTCCTTCCTCCTGTCCCCTTGCTCTCTGGCTCTTCTCCTTCCTCACACCAGTCTGAAGCAGCTTGATCACCTGCCAACCGGTATTGATTTTTGCTTCCCAATCTCCAGGCTGGATGGAAAGAAAAGATTAAAAACAGTTTGTCAGTTTGAAGTTGAATAAGAATTCGGCACAAGGGACATCTTAGAAATGTGAGGAAGTGGCGGGGGAGGTTGAGAGTGTAGGCAGTCAAGGCCAAAGCAAATCTTAAGGGATTTTAACCCTTTGTCCCAACCAGCCCCAGAATTTCTGAGGCAGGATTGAGCTATAACCCTGCACACTCCCCCTTTGCTGTGTCTCATGCATTCAGATCCTCTCGTGGTTTTCCTTTAGCCCACGGCATCAGCATAGATTTGGTTGGGACTAGCCCAAATTCTTGGCTTCTCTGGTGGCTCAGATGGTAAAGAATCTGCTTGCAATGCAGGTAGACCTGGGTTTGATCCCTGGGTCAGGAAGATGCCCTGGAGAAGTAAATGGCTACCCACTCCCCTATTCTCACCTGGAGAATTCCATGGACAGAGGAGCCTGGCAGGCTATAGTCCATCGGGGTGCAAAGAGTCTGACAACACTGAGCAACTAACACTTCAACTTTTTCATCCCAAGTCCTAGGACAGGGCCCTCATCAGCTCAACTGATACCTCCTGTCAGGTCAAGTGGACCTTACCAGGAGGTAGTGTCTGCAGCTTCTCAATTGTAGGGGTCACTGGGGCTGTACATCTGAGCTCTGCCAGGGGACTCTGTTAGTATTCATGGAACAGGGTTTGTTGCTGTCCTTGTCAAGACAGAGTGGGGAGACCAGAGAAATTTTCCTTTCAAAAAAAATGAGTACCATTGACTCATGAAGGATCTTTTTGGTTTCTTTCTCAGCAGTAGAGATGACAAATGATTTACAAGCATCAGTAGAAAATCGGAAGGGCCAGAACACAGACAAACAGCATGTAAAGTCAAATCCAGGGCACTAAAATTTGACTCAGTCAACAGCCAGGTTACTAACCAGTCTGCTAAGAGCTCAGGGGCTGAGCAAAAGCAGGAAGTTCACCTTTCTTTCCCATGTAAGCAGAACAGTTAAAACCAGGTCAGACCAACTTGTGGCCAAGGAGAACGCAAATGGGAGATATCTGCACAATAATGAAGACCATGTCAGTTATTCAAAACATAGCTCACTGATGGGATCCAATTCCCCTTTCTTTCCCTGTTCATTTCTACAGGATTTGGTATCAGTGATTTGTACAGTGTACAGCATAATCAGAAAAAGATCAGTCTCGTTAACAAGTCTGGGTGGTGGGCTCTTCTAATGATTTGGCTCAGTTTGTACACTTATATTTGTATGTCTTTAATTAGCAACTATATTCTACTTTATCCAAATGGTCTTTTTGTGTAAAACATAATACTTAGCAGTGTTCTATAAGTCAGAATCTCATGAAGACAACAAAATATGTAAAGAATGATTAAAATGATGCTGAATATTAGGAATTCTACTCCATTTATTCAAAATATTTAGGCAAAATCAATAATTAATAGGAATCCTTAGCTCACCCTCACCACACTTGCTCTGGGAGGGTTTCTGGTCCAGATAGGTTTCTATTTGTTTCACACTTTCTTTGTCTCCTGCCATAGGCTTTGCCATGTCAGTTAATTTTCCCAAAATCTTTAATATTTGGCTCAGATTTATCTTTTGCACATGTTCTAGCTGTCATCTTCAAGTCCTAACTGTTTCACTGGAAAGCTGAATTTTCATTGTTTGAAACTACAGCATACTATAAAGCCACAATAATATAAACATTATAATACTAGTGTAAGATATCTAGGGAAACAGAACTCCAGGGAAAAAAGCTGGCATTCTAAAATAATAAAGAAGTATGATTTTTC
>SJYQ01006734.1:105974-143113 GCA_006410935.1 Redunca redunca | reverse complement strand
TGCCCAGTGACTCCTGCAGGGTTTACTGTACCCCAGCTGGTTTTTCCCCAAAGAACACTAATATAACATTGCAGCCTGAGAGGGTGCTGCTATGAACTGAATTGTCCTTCCCCAAATTCTGAGCCCAGTGTGATGGCATTTGTGCATGGGGTTTTGGGAGGTCATTAGGTTTAAATGAGGTCATGAGGATGGGGACCCATGACGGGATTAGTGTGTGTGTGTTTGTGTGTGAAGTCACTTCAGTGGTGTCTGACTCTTTGCCACCTCATAGACCATAGCCTGCTGGGCTCCTCTGACTATGGGATTCTCCAAGCAAGAATACTGGAGCGGGATGCAAGGCCCTCCTCCGGGGGGTCCTCTCAACCCAGGGATCGAACCCACGTCTCTTCTGTCTCCTGCACTGGCAGGTGTGTTCACTAGGGCCACCTAGTGGAGAGAGGAAGAGATACCAGATCTCCCTCTCCAATGAGCTAGCAAGGGAACTCGGGGAACTCATGGGAACTCAGCCCCGCTGGCACCCTGACCTCTGACTTCCAGGCTCCAAGGTGTGAGAAAAGAATGCCCGCTGTCTGAGCCACCCAGTCCATGGATTTGGTCACAGCAGCCTGAGATAGCTAAGACACAAGTTCACATGTCAGAACGCTTTCCGGCTCCATTCCCAAAGGATAATCTTGCTCGGAGACGGCCAGTTCCAGGGAGCCGACAGGTGCAGGAAGAGTGTGGACAGACATTGCCTGAGAGGCTGCGGCCCTGAAGGCTGGAGCCGAAGCTGGGACCTGCCTGATCAGGCAGGGCTGCTGCTTCTGTCTGCTGCAATTCTTATGAAAGATGCTGTCAAGAGCAGGGCCAGCCCAGGAGGGGGATGAGGGGGACATGGAGGAGCAGACAGTGGTTCTGGGGGTAGCCCGGCTGCCTTAGCCTCTCCTTGGGCTTACCGTCCCTGGGGCACACGCTGCCCTCTGCTTCCCCATCATCCTCTCCTGGTTCCTTTTTAGTGTCTTTTCTGCCTTCTAGAGCCTCAGGGTTCTTTCTGGCTTCCAACACAGTTACCAAGCAGTTTTAATTAGAAAAACTGATGGCTGCGAACTGTTACCCAGGTAACTAAGACCCTTAATCCTCTAGAAATGTCCTCAGAAGGCCCTGGAGGGGGGAATGTAAAGCTCCTTATCTGGGGTCCTCCGGGAGGTGGGCATGGGATTTCTCTGCATGTCTCCGCTCTGCCCACAGGGATGACGGACATTCACTCTGACTATGGAGCAGCAGGCTTCAAAGCTGTATCTCTTCGTCATTACACAGTGATCATGGGGGCAGGGAAGGAAAGACTCAGCTGTCTGGCACTGCCTGACTGGCTCTTCTTTCCTTCCAAAGAAGCATCACTGGATAAAAAGGCTGGAGCACCCAAGGTCATCGAGTCTAGTCCCCTACCTCTGGGGTAATGCTCTGGTTCAGAAAACTCAAGAACCAGTACAGCTGCCTCTTTCCTTTCTGACTCAGATGCCTTGAAGGGGACACCTTCCACGCCCCCTGCCATCTTGCCCATGGTCTGGCTGTAGGCCTCGCTGGGGGAAGAGGGTGGAGACCCAGCACGTACACGTTGCCGTACTCCATCTCGGTGATGGTGATGGTTTTGACGTGCCAGACCAGCTCTCTTTTGGGGATGAACCGGTCCTCTCTGGCGAGGTGGCCCACGCAGAGGGAGGCAATGTCCCCCAAGTAGACGCTGTCGAACTCAAATGTGTCTGTGGCCCCCCTGCAGGACACAAAGGTGCCATCAGTGAGCGCTGCTCATGCCCACTGGAGGAAGCAAGCATTATCCAATGCCAACTGTATCCTAAGTGCTCGTCTGAGGAACAGGGATAGACTGGCAAGCGAGACCTGATGTCAGGCCTCCATTGCTTGAGGGCTTCAGTCTAGTTGGGAACAAGACAATTGGAGCCATTAAAAAGCCCTTCAGGCTGCCTGTGCCCAGAATCAGTGACTGGTAATAGCGGATGGTGTTGGAGGAGGGTGAGGCCCTGGGCCCTCAGCACTGGGCTGAGGAGGGAGATGAGATTCAGGGAGCAGAGGGAAGGGGAAGGGAAGCATCTTCTGATGAGGACTTGATTTGGCAAAGTCATGGGGTTGGAGGTTCGGTCATTTCTGGAAGGAGGGCTGGCTTGGCTGGAGTTTGGGTTCAGGGAGGGAAGGGGCAATGGAAAAGAAGTAGGGTGGGCTGCCTTTTGGGGGTGGGGCAGCTCAGCCCATCTTCACGAAGGGCGGTTATTGAATAGAGGGTGAAGTGAGGTTATGGGAGGAGGAGGCTCTATTTAAGAGATTCTGGAGGCAGCAGGGAGATGAAGTGGGCATCTGGGCAGTTCGGAGGCAGCTCTGATGTACAGGAAGACGTGAGATTCTCCAGGGGGTGGCGGGCAGCCGGGAGTGCTGAGCGGGGGCGCTGTTACACGAGACCTAATTTTGATTTTTCCTATGAAGCATCTTAGAGGCTCTCCCCTCCCTCCCTGCTTCTCACTAGAACCAAATTCCATGCTGTCTTATTTGCGTTTTCATGGGTGACTCTCCCTTTTCAATAGACTGTGAGCTCCGCATTTGCACGGATGTGGAATAACATCTGTGTGATTCCCAGTCCTGCCACATAGTGGACTTGCTGTAATTAAGTGATTTTTGTTGTAGTTTTGCATTCAGTTTTAAAACATTGAAATACATTTGACATATATCATTGTGTAAATTTAAGGTGTACAACATATGAATCTGAAACATTTTTACATTGTACTATGATTGCCATTGTGGCCATAATTAGCACTTCTATCATTGCATAATTATCCTTTTTTTTCTAGTCATTGGAACAATTAGATTCTAGTCTCTCAGAGGGGGCTCTCTTTAAATGACAGTCCTCTCCCTGCCCTTTTCGAAAGCTCCTGTTGCGTCCCTAGAGCTGGAATGGTGTTGGCACACAGTAGGTACTCTTATGTTCTTGCTGGTTAGGCCCATTTGTATATTTACAGCCCCAGCTAAAAGAGTTGGCTCTTGGGGTCGCCCTCTTACCCACCCCACTTATCCCCATTCCCCTGTGGGCACCCCCTCTTCCTACTTTCTGAAGGCCCGCTGTCTAGAAGAATTCTCCACGAGAAACTCTTTGGACCGATTCTTCCTGCCCTCCAGGATGAGCCAGACATTCTCCCTGGTTTCGCCTCCGTTGCCGGTTTCTATGACGATCTCATAGGCTGCGGTGGAGAAGGTGGGAGACGGTCAGCAGAGGGGAGGCGGCACCCACCATTGGGGCAGAAGCAAACCCACCGCCTCTCCCTTCAGGTCCTGCATCTGGTCTGAGACCACAGCTTTAAGTGCGGGGGCTGGGGCGCAGGTTAAAATCTTTACAATCGAGGCATTGTCAACAGAGCCTAAACAGGTACTAGTTTAAAAAAAAAAAACAGAGCCTGCCTCGATTTGGGGACAAACCACAAGGAGGGGATGAGTTTCCCAAGGGATGCTGGGGCCTGGCTCTCAGGGATGGAGGAGTCTCTGAGATGCAAAGCGAAGATCAGGAGCAAAGAGAAAGGAGGAGAGGCAGGGCCCGGCTACAGAAAGGGGAGGGGAAGATCCAGGTGGGAGAGACTTCAGAAGAGCCTGGAACTTTCTCTAGCAAACAGCCTCTGTCTTGTCTCAGTTCTCACCTTGGTGTCTAGCTCAGCATCACAGCCTCCCTCCCCTGAAGTTTCCACAGGCAGGTCAGCATTGTTTCATCTGTTAAGCGGGTGTCTAGTGCCAGGACTGGGCTAGACTCTGGGTGACCCTAACACTCATCTCTGGCCCCAGTTGGAAACACACTGACTATGCGACAGAACAGAATAACCTGCAGCAAAGGGTGCAAGAACCAAGGGGGAGAGAGTGAATCTGGCTCCCGTTACGGCTTCAACCTCATCTTCCAGCACTTTCCCCTCCTTGCTCACTCTGCTTGGCCTCCAGGCTACTCCAGGAGCACAAGGCCTGCTCCTGCCTTAGAGCTCTGTCTGCGGCTCATCCCCTTCCTCTCCCCACCTCCATCCATGTTGACCTGGTTTACTCCTTCTTGTCCTACTCAGACGTCCCCTTCTCAGGGACCACCCCAACCAAATTCCAACCCAATTTCCCCAGGGCTCCAGCCTGCTCTACTGAGCTCTGTCATCTTCCCTTACCTTCTAATATGCTAAGTAGTTACTTATCATTTTGTTGCTTATTTATGCCTCCCTCCCACCTGAATGTAAGCTCCATGAGGGCAAGGGTCTTTGTTTTGCTCATTATAGACCCCAAGTGCCCAGAACGGTGCCTGGCACATACTGCTACTGCTGCTAAGTCGCCTCAGTTGTGTCCGACTCTGTGCGACCCCATAGACAGCAGCCCGCCAGGCTTCCCTGTCCCTGGGATTCTCCAGGCAAAAACGCTGGAGTGGGTTGCCATTTCCTTCTCCAATGCATGAAAGTGAAAAGTGAAAGGGAAGTCGCTCAGTCATGCCCAACTCTTAGCGACCCCATGGACTGCAGCCTACCAGGCTCTTCCATCCATGGGATTTTCCAGGCAAGAGTATTGAAGTGGAGTGCCACATAAGCACTCAATAAATAGTTGTTGAGTGAATAATGAATGATTGGGCTCTTCGCAGTAAGCTCCATGAAGAAGGCACTGTGTGAGCTTGGCCTCGAAGAAGATTCATGATTGTGATCAACAGAGGACCGAGGGATGCTCTAGGAGCGGGGGAGGGGAAGAAGCATAAACAAAGAGACTGGAGGGCAGGGGTGGGGCTTGAGATCCATGAGTTCCATGAGATCCAGCCCCACTCCCTGCGGACCAGCTGGGATGGCACTGGCACACAGGAGGACACAATATTTGTCTTCCTGCAGTTAGTGAGTCACTGAGGATTTGGGATTCCAGATCCAAAGAGATAGTTTGATTTCTCTGCTCTTATCTCAGAAATGTGATAAAGACAATTAGAAGGGATGGCTGTGTCTACAACTCAATGTAATGTCAACCCCAGCCTCTCAGTGACCTGTTGCCTTTGTGACTTTTCTCAAGTCATAGATAGAGGGCATCCGGGCAAAGAACCCAGGATAGGGGAGGAGATCCACAGCGAGCACAGCCCCGGAAGAAGAACCTGTCTCTGCAGGCCCAACCATTCACAGCACCAGGACATGAAATGAATGAGTCATGGCTGGGGGCTCAAAGCCAACACAGGGATGGTAAGGTATTTCTGCAAACCAGACACCTGTGAATTCAGAGTGGATCCTTCACTGTAGAGGAAATGGACTGTCAGCACCCAGGGAAGAAAGCAGGGAGCACTAGGAACCTACTTGCTTCCTGCAATCAGCTCAAGGAGGACATGCGTGTGGGTCGTAACCAGCCCTCTCCTCATGGCCCCAAAGACAAGGCAGAGAAGGAAGGCGTGTAAGTGAGGACATTCAGACGGATGAAAAACAAATGTGGCCAGTTGCATCAATGGTCTTTCAATCAGCCTATTTCCACCTTGGAAAAGTCATTTCATCAATGACTTGATAAAAATGTGGAAGGCAAAACTCTCAGCTTTGTTTATAGGTTGCTGGGAGGAAAGGACAGAGGAGGACCAGGGACCTGACAGGGTGGGGCAGGTAGGAGCCCAGCCTAGCAGGGATCCACGTGAGGCTCACCCCGGGGCCAACACGCCCATGGGAGGAGTCCGGCTGGAGAAAGTGGCTCCATAGCCACCATGCAAGTCATTCACATGAAGAGGCCACTAATAAAGATACTGTGGGCCTAGTGGGCATGAATGTGGCAGGACAGGGGAGAGCAGAGCTGTCTGCCCTTGACATCTCACCTGTGTTCTGGGCATAGTATCTGCAGACAGAGATGAACCGGAAGCCCAGGACATACCGAGCAGATCCAACACACCTCACGTGAGCAGCTCCTGAACAGAGAGGTGTTTGCCTTGAGGCCAGGACAGCAGGGGCACAAGGCACCGAGGAGCACCCCCAGAGCACACCTGGGCATCCAGTGGGCACCTGCAGCTTACCGCTCCACATCCCCGCCCCCATCTTACGTTGCCAGGACCCTTCTTGGCTCTGCAAGTTCCTCCCATGTGGTTTTGCATGAGAGTCCCAGACCTGGACAATCAGAATTATTCCTTAAGAGAGGCTCTCTTCCCTTCCACCAAAGCTGTTCAGTTAGAAGGCTATGGGGTTGAGGGTACCAGCCACCATCTTCCCACGATGTAGAGAAAGAAACAGTTGAGAGGAAAAGGGAACAAGGACATACTGAAACCACTGGAGCCTCTGGAGACAGCCAAGCCCCAGCCAGTTCCACCTGAAACCTTCAAGTTCCGGGCACCAACGTGCTCCCTATTTCCTGGAGCCAGCTTAGGGCTGGGGTTTGGGCGCATACAACCAAGTCCTGAGCACGCCTGAAGTTGTTTGCCTCCATTGGGACTGCCAACAGATGGCAGCTTCAAGAACATAATCAGAAAGATGAATTTTTAAACAGAGCTGTCTGGTGGAGCAGTGAGTCCTCCAAACTGGGGAGTTGGTCATATTGTATCGGAACTGGAAATGTCGCAGATAAGGCTGACTGAGCAGCCTGAAAAGGCTTCAAGTAGGGGTGGATAAGAAGGAAGGGGGCTGTAGAGTGGGGAGGCATTGGTCTTGCTGGAGGATGTCCCAGAGAGGGGGCTTCCCAGGAGGCTCAGGACCCGCCTGCCAATGCAGGAGATGTGGGTTCAATCCCTGGCTTGGGAAGATCCCCTGGAGGAGGGCATGACAACCCACTCCAGTACTCTTGCGTGGAGAATTCCATGGACAGAGAAGCCTGGAGAGTTAGAGTCCATGGGGCGGCAAAAGGTTAGACACGACTGAAGTAACTTAGCACGCATACTGCCTGCCCCAGAGAGATATTTTTTGTCCTCCTAGGTGTCATGTGTGTGTGTGTGTGTGTTGTGTACATGCTTATGCACACATAAGCACATGATCTTACTGTCCAGGACTTAACACAGAATCTCTGGGGTGAGACCCAAATAGCTGTATTATTTAAAAGTTGACAGTGGTTTTCTTCTTTGCCTGCACATTGGAATCACCTACAGAGGCTGATGCTTACAGCGGATGGGGAGCAGCTTCTGCCATTGCTAACAAAAATTGGACGTGAGGCAGCAACAGGATGCTAAACCAGGTAGGGTAGCTGAGCAATCTGGAGTACCAGCCAGGCCCAGTGATGACACAGCGACCGTGGTATGATGAGTCCCGATAGGAACCAGGTCATATGAGTCATACTGGCTATGGCTAAGTCTTCGATGTATTGCTTTCACTTTTCTGGTTTTTGGTTTTCCATACCTAGGATGTAGAGAGGTGAATTTGCCCCTATCAACCTCATAGGGTGGGCGTAGGGTGGTAAGGATCCAGTGAGAACAGGGGAGGTGTGGAGCACCTTCACGCACATGAAGCTCTGTTCAGATATGAGAGGGTGTTTATTCTTACAAGTCGAGTGCCCAGAGATGCCCCTGAGGACACAGACATGGAATGTAGGTGCCACGAGGGCAGGATCTCTGCCCTATGCATTAGTGTGTCCCAGAACCCACACCAGGCTGTGTCACTTGGTTAAAGATAGCTGAGGTTGGAACGATTGGCTTGAATTGTATCCCTGGCTCTCCCTAAGATGAGCCTCCATCTGTGGACATGGGTGTCACTGGCCTTTGGGCACCCTGCCCTCTGCAGGCTCCTCGTAATGACAGACTGATCCAGACCATTCCTGGGCTTGGTGTCCCTGCCCTTCCATCTCTGTCTCACACACATCCTTCTGGAATTAATGCAAGTACTGCTTCCCCTCTACCAAGCTCCCTACCAACCCAAATTCCATAGGTCTTAGCAAGCTGTTTGGCAGGAAATCTGTGAAGGAAACTCCGTGGTTATGCTCCCAGCCTCACAAATCTCTCCTCCCCTGAACGCCAAGGGCCCCAGGAGCCTTTATTGCTCATGTTAGCAATTATGCATTAGCTTCCACCACTAATGAGATTGTGAGGCCCCAAGGAAAAACAACCTTCATTTGCTGAGCTCTAATGGTTTGTGCACCTACTAAGTCCCAAAGCCTGCAGAGTGATTCTGTCCTTGACCTCTGGGAGCTTATAGCTGCGTAGGGACAACACAGATGGGCACAGTTCAGTACAAGGAAACTAACAATCACAAAGCAAGGTGCATGGTTCATAGCATCTAAAATAAAAGTGGGCCCCTAGTAAGTACAGTTAGAGAAGCTGGGAGTTGACCCTCTGAATTAGGGCAGGCATCCTTGTACATGAAGGCTGACAGATGAGTGGTTGGCCCTTGTCTGAATGCTCCCAGTACCATCAGTGATCACCCCTCTCCAAGCAGCTGAGTCCATCACTGGGCAGTTTGGATGGCATGGTGCAGAAGGTTCAGTGGCTTTCCACCAAGCATCCATGCTTCCCTTATGTACAGAGCTTGCCCAAGGCAACTGTCCAGCCAGGTACTACAATCTCAGGTGCCCTTGCATTTAGGTGGAGCCACATGACTCACAGAATACGAGTTAATGTGTTAAGAAAGTACAGAATGTGCCTTCTCCCAGCTCTCTTTTCCCTCTTCAAGAAATGTGGGAGCCACATGTTGAAAATGGCAGACAGGTGAGAAGAGCTTGGGCCCCTGAATCACAGCAGGGAAGGCCTCTGGCCGAACACCCGCACTGAACTGATTACATCAGTGAGAAAGATTTTGTTGTATTTAGCTATTGAGATTTGTGGGTTTAAGTCTTACTGCAGCTAGTGCTACAGTAACTAGCTAGCTGCAATAAGAAAAGGTTGGAAAATTCTTTCTTTACATCAGGCTCTGCTATTGATAAGCCTTCATCAAATCTGTTGGACCCAGATACTGGCATCTGTATTAAAGAGACACCTCCCTGGTCCTTGATGGCTATCCACCTTAGGGACCAATTACTCTTCCCCTTTACACATGCCCTGAGGAAGGAGCCAAAGAGAAAGCTGTTGGTGGAGATGCTGGCCCCCTTCACATTCTGTTTTCAGGAAGGCCTGAGTTGGTGGCTTTTGCCATAGACATCAGTTGGAGAGAGTCCACGACAAAAAAGTAAGCCAGAGAGAGCATCACATCAAACTGCCCAGGGCAGGCTTGTTCCCTGTGGGTTTTCCTGCTACTTAATAAGTCCCTGTGATCTGGGGCCATGAGCTGGCACCAGTATCTTGGCTGTCTCAGGTTCACTAAGCAGCACTGAGGGTGTTTACTTATGCACTGCTCCAGTGTTCTTTCTTTTACTGGGCATCTGATTCCCCTCCAGCTATGAGAGATCTTCCTTTAGGTTTTCCAACATTATTCCCCCCTCCTTCTGCCCAGGCTGCATCTAAGCAGGGCCCACCGGTGTCCCCACGTACTGGTCTCCTCCAGCTCATCACGGATCTCATTGTTGGCGCAGGGGAAGTCGCGGACCGTCTGCCTGTCGCCCTCACTCTTGGAGAGCCAGCAGTCACATTGGAAGCGGAAGGTCTCGTCACGGGAATTGTCCCTCACGTCGACATGGCTCAGGTGCCAGCCAGGAAATATCCCTGAGAACAGAGACACGGGGCTGGAGGCTGAACGGGCTCTTCCTCTCCTTTCAGACTTCTGCTCCCTACATCTGCTGGCTGTGTGGCCCTGGACAAGATCTCTGTTCTCTCTGGGCCTTTGTCTCCATGTTGATGAAATGAGGGTTGGGTTAGATGATCTCTGAGATACCTCTAGCTCAGAGAATAGATGGGGTTGCCAAAAAGTTTGTTTAGGTTTTTCCATATTATTGGCCAACCCAATAATTCTCTTTGCAAAATCCTTAAATTGCGTTCAGGAACTTTTAGAGGATCTCTGTGTGTCCACAGTATGTGCAGAAGGCTACAAGGAAGGCGTGTATATATTTTACTTTCACATCTTGCCTTCTCATGCCACTTGGGGTTGGAAGGGCAGTCCTAGCTTCTCCAACAAAAAGCCATTTCAATAATGGTGAAGGAGGATCAGACACTGCCCGAAGCAACATCTCTAGATCTTGCCATTGGTCTCAAGGGTTATAAGCACAGAGACACACAGAGATGGACACATGCTTCCAGTCACCCAGTCCACAGGGAGCAGATATACTGGAAGTCCTAGTATAGTTTCATTCCTGGTGTAAAAGGTACTTCATATGTTTTAAAATATAGGTGTCTTTACTGAAAGTGGAAATCAACGAGTCCCAGAACAAGTTAAATTTTACAGTGGTTCTGTTGAGTTAAAAAATGGTGTTATTTTATCAACAAAAATTTTTTTGCATGCATATTTTAAGTTTTATTTAAACTCAAAATGTAAATAACAAATGGTTAGTCATAAGTGGGGGCTTCTCTGGTAGCTCAGCTGGGAAAGAATCTGCCTGCAATGCAGGAGACCTGGGTTCAATCCCTGGGCTGGGAAGATCCCTCGAGGAGGGCACAGTAACTCTCTCCAGTCTTCTTGCCTGGAGAATCCCCAAGGACAGAGGAGCCTGGTGGGCTATAGTCTGTGGGGTCACACAGAGTTGGACATGACTAAGCAACTAAGCACAGCCCAGCACAATATTAAGTGGAAATAACAGACTCACTCCGCTCTATATCCTGGGCAGGTTTCACTCCCGAATTCACTTCCAGAGCTCCAGGCATGGCGGTGACAGAGAAAAGCAGTGGGACGATGGGAAGGGTGGATTCTGGGCTGCCTTTAACTTTATCCACAGGCAATCAGGGCGGTGAAGACAGCCAGAGGAGGAGGCAGCCCGACCCAGTTTGCCCTGGTGCGTGCTAGCAAGTTGTTCTCTTCCCCCGTGCCCCTCTTTCCTCTCTCCTCTGAAGGCATGGCACTGTCTCACCCCATTTTCAGCTCTTTTCAAGTTTGATTCTGCAAAGGAACTCCTTCCATGGTAAATAGCAGACTAACTCCAACCATTGTAAGATAAATAAGCTTCACTTTTAGCTTCCTGCTCACTGATTATTTAATTGCCTTGTTTTGGAAATGCTGGATGGGATTAACAGGGATCCTACCATGACTTTCTACACAAAGAACCTATCAAACATGAGAAGAGGCAGCTCTGGGAAGGCTGATGTCATATGACATCACTACCACCATAGACCAATAGGGAACCATCTAAATCCCACCACTAGAGAATCCATTTCTTTACAGAATCTCCTCTTTCAGAGTCCTACTTTATCTTTTTACACAAAGATAGCAAACATTGCACACTGTCTGACATCTTACCTTTTCACTCACAGACTATATCAGTACCTAAATATCTGCCCATCCCTTTTCATAGTTGCATGGTATTCCATTGTATGCACACACAAGAAAATTTCTATGTTGTCCTAATTGATGGATAATCAGTTGTTATCCAAACTTTTACTTCTACATGCAATGCTATAATTACTACCCTTCTACATGCATCATAGTGATCTTTTGAAATCAGAAATCAGGTTTGATTTTGCTACTTCTCATGGAAAACTGTTCAATGGCTTCGCATTACTCTCAGAATAACTGCAAACAGCTCACTAACAACAGTAAGAACTGACGTGACTTGGTCCCTTTCCATTTTGATTTCATCTCACACTACTTGCATTTTTACTTACTATATTTCATGTATGCCTTTTAGTACCTTAACATATGAAATCCAGTCTTGTCGTGGAAATGTTGCACATTTTCTGTCTGCCTGCAACAATATACCCTAGGCTCTGAATATCCACAGTGTTTCATCACTGAGGTGTCAGATCAAATGTCCTGTCTTTGGGAAGACGTTTCCAATTTGCAGAGGCTTCCCCATCCCCAATTACTTGCTATCACACTAACGTACACCCATTTCACAGTCTGAAATAATTCTGGTTTTATTTCCTTGCACGTTGTCTATACTGTCTCTCTTCTCTAGGTTGTAAGCCTAGAGAGCAGGAGTCTTGCCTGATATCCACTATATTCTAGTGCCTAGAGCAATAATTAGCACATTATTCAATACATGTTTATTGAATGGATGAGTGCACTATTATTAAATACGGAAGAACAAGGAAGGACACTGGTGGTAACATTCTATGAGTGGAGGGGAAAAATAATTCAAAGCCCCACCAGGGAGCAATGGTCTGTCCTAGTGAAATTACTTTATACCAAATGTTCCAAGGTTTATTATAAGAAAAAAAGCTTAAAAACTGAATGAGGTGTAAAATAGATAGTAAGAAGTTGCTAAACACACAGGCTTCCCTGGTGGCTCAGACGGTAAAGCGTCTACCTGCAATGCAGGAGACCTGGGTTCGATTCCTGGGTCGGGAAGATCCCCTGGAGAAGGAAATGGCAATCCACTCCAGTATTCTTGCCTGAAGAATCCCATGGACCGAGGAGCCTGGCAGGCTACAGTCTATGGGGTCGCAAAGAGTCAGACACGACTGAGCAACTTCACTTCACTTCACTTCAAACACACAGGGAACCCAGCCTGGCGCTCTGTGATGACCTGGGGGTAGGGGGGAGCTGGTGTGGAGAGGGTGGGATGGGGCTGGGGAGGGAAGCCCAGGAAGGAATGAATATATGTATACTTATGACTGATTTGCATTGTTGTATGGCAGAAACCAACACAAAATTGTAAAGCAATTTTTCACCAATTATAAAAAATTTGAATGAGCATAGGGCCCCAATCTTTCCAGCCAAGAGAAGGCAGATCCAAATAGGAGGGAGACTAACTGCCAGATACTTCCTGGATTCCATCATGCTATCTGCTACCTGTGATTCCTCAGTGGCCTTCCATATCTGATGGGGAAAAGGGTTCAATCTTGTGTTTACATATATAGGGTCTTCTTCATCCTGACTCCATCCACCTCATTTCCTGCCTCAGTAAGGAAGACTCCTAAGACAACTCCTCCATCCCAGTGAGATGGATTTATTCAGCATCACTTAGCTATCTCTTTCATCTTCATTAAGGCTTCAAGTGATTTCCCTGCCCTAAATTCCCACCTACCCTCTGGACAACTTAGGCTTCACTTCGTCCATGAGACCCTCCAAACTCCCCAGGCCCATGGCATTCATCATCTGTTTATTCTCTTGCCCATGAACAGTTGCCCAAGATGGCTTGGGAAATAAATGTTTTCTAGTGAGGTCATGAACATGAACTCTTTTATAGTGATTGTGTGTGTGTGTGTGTGTGTGTGAGAGAGAGAGACTTCTCTAGTTTGATTCTAAGGTGTGGAAGTTATGCCTTAAACTTCTTGATTACATCACGGGTGTATTGACTTAGTGCTCAATAAATACAGAATTGATAAATTACATTTACTTTCTATAGTGATCTCTCAGCATTTTTTAATTTCAGTGCAAACCCTTAAAATATTGCTTGAATAGATAATTTATTTCTTCAAGTAATTTCTTTAAAAAATAGCTTTGGCAAGCTAAAGTCCATGTGGGTAAACAAAATTTCTTTAAAAAGATAAATAGATTGTTTGAAATGAGATATGGAGCCATCAGAGAGTCCTAGCTATTAAAGAATACAGAATCTAGCTAGTATCCCTCCACAAATACTTTCTCATGTACATCATCCAAGATAGGATGCCCAGAGTGACACACCTGTGTCTGGGAGATCTGTAGACTCCATTCTCAGCAAACCCACCCAACTGAACATATTATAGCATCTCCATGCCTCAGCTTCCTTACTTGAGCAAAGTAACTGGGTTAAAATACATGATTTCTGAGCTCCTATACATTTCTATGAATTTATATTATTCAAAAGAAAATGTATTAATTAGAATTTTCAGTTCAGAGGAAGAAAGCAAGAGGAAAAAGATGAATTAGAAAATAAACACTCTTGTTATAATTTGTTCAGTATTATAAAAGCTATCTGGGTAATTGGAATTAAGGGGAAGAATTAATCATTTATCTTGATTTTCATCTATGAGCTATATTTCATGGTAATCAAATAGCCTGAGGGACAATTTTTTTTTACAGAAGGATTCCAGCTAATAAGTGGATAAGAAATAACAATTAGAAAACCATTTGTAACTCTAATTGATCATCACCGAAGAGCCATTAGATGAGTGATGGAGAGTCTACAACGGAGGAATCAAGCAGTCCGCCCAGGATTCTCCCTTAGATGTGAGCGTCGGTAAGTGTGAGACGGCTGTGATGTAACATGAAGTACACAAGTCTCATTTTAAAGCAGCCCTGATACCACATATCAAGTATTCCTGCCAAATAATATCAAACCTGGATCTAATCAAGTCTTTATAGCTGACTTTCATATGGTAGGAAATATAGGGAACAAGGAAGCAATGAACCACAAAGAAGCAAGCAGACAGGTCCAGAGTGCAAATTTTATAGATCATTGGGCCCTGTTCCTTCAAAAATCAATGGCATGAAAAAAATAAAGGGATTAGGTATGGCTCTGTATTAAACATTTAAACTTTCATCTATGGAGGAGAAAGTTATTATAAAGAGGAAATTAGGCACAGAATCTTGGTCCTCTCCTGACCCTAGTATCCTAACCACTTGGGCTCATTGAAGACACAAAAATCTTTCTGTTCTTGCCTATGACAGGATTCTGCTTTCAGATCCAAAGTCTAATTATCGAGGAGGAGGTCACTCCTCTGCTTACAAAGGGAAGAAGATAACATCAGTGACTTGGAATTTCTTTAAGTCCAAGAGCGATGAGGAGACCAAAGGTAATCAGAGGAATAAGGGAGGTATCAAGCTCTTTGAAGAGCCTGGCATCTACACCAAAGATGTTGCTGTTCAATTGCTAAGTCGTGTCCCACTCTTTGCAACCCCATGGACTGCAGCATGCCAGGCTTCCCTGTCCTTCAGTATCTCCTGGAGTTTGCTCAAGTTCAAGTCCATTGAGTCAGTCATGCTATCTAACTATCTCATCCTCTGTTGTGCTTTTCTCCTTGTGCCTTCAATCTTTCCCAGCATCAGGGTCTTTTCCAATGATTCAGTTCTTCGTATTAGGTGGCCACACTATTGGAGCTTTAGCTTCAGCATCAGTCCTTCCAATGAATATTCAGGATTGATTTCCTTTAGGATTGACTGGTTGGATCTCCTTGCAGTCCAAGGGACTTTCAAGAGTCTTCTCCAACACCACAGTTCAAAAGCATCAATTCTTTGGCACTCAGACTTCTTTATGGTCCAACTCTCACATCCATACATGACTACTGGAAAAACCATAGCTTTGACCATACAGATCCTTGTTGGAAAAGTGGTCTCTGTTTTTTAATACACTGTCTAGGTTTGTCATAGCTTTCCTTCCAAGGAGCAAATGTCTTTTAATTTCATGGCTGCAGTCACTGTCTGCAGTGATTTTGGAGCCCAAGAAAATAAAATTTGTCACTGTTTCCACTTTTCCCCCTTCTGTTTGCCATGAAGTGATGGGACTGGATGTCATGATCTTAGTTTTTTGAATGTTGAGCTTTAAGCCAGCTTTTTCTTTCTCCTCTTTCACTCTCATCAAGAGGCTCTTTAGTTCCTTTCTACTTTCTGCTACTAGAGTGGTATCATCTGCATATATGAGGTTGCTGATGTTTCTCCCAGCAATCTTGACTCTAGCTTGTGATAAATCCAGCCTGGCTTTGCATGATGTAATCTGCATATAGGGCTTCCACAGTGGCTCAGCAGGGAGGGAATCCACCTGCAATGCAGGAGCCCCAGGAGACACGGGTTTGATCCCTGGGTTGGGAAGATCCCCCGGAGGAGGGCATGGCAGCCCACTCCAGTATTCTTGCCTAAAGAATCCCCCGGACAGAGGAGCCTGGCAGGCTACAGTCCAAGGTTACAAAGAGCCAGACATGGCTGAAGTAACTTAGTATGCCTGCACAGTCTTCACACAAATTAAATAAGCAGCGTGAGAATATACAGCCTTGTCATCATCCTTCCTGAATTTTGAACCAGTCCATTGTTCCATGTCCAGTTCTAACTGTTGCTTCTTGACCTGCATACAGGTATCTCAGGAGACAAGTAAGGTGTTATAGTATTCCCCTCAGAATTTTCCACCGTTTGTTGTGATCTACACAGTCAAAGGCTTTAGCATAATCAATGAAGCAGATGTAAATGTTTTTCTGGAATTCCCTTGCTTTCTCTATGATCCAGTGAATGCTGGCAATTCAATCTCTGGTTCCTCTGCCTTTTCTAAACTCAGTTTGTACATCTGGAAGTTCTCAGTTCATGTGCGGCTGAAGGCTAGCTTGAAGGATTTTGAATATAATCTTGCTAGCATGTGAAATGAGTGTAATTGTACAGTAGTTTGAACGTTCTTTGGAATTGCTCTTCTTTGGGATTGGAATGAAAACTGATCTTACCCAGTCCTGTGGCCATGGCTGAGTTTTCAAATTTGCTGACATATCAAGTGCAGCACTTTAATAGTGTCATCTTTTAGGATTTGAAATAGATCTGCTGGAATTCCATCATCTCCATTAGCTTTGTTAGTAGTAATGCTTCCGAAGGCCCACTTGACTTCACACTCCAGCATGTCTGACTCTAGATTAGTGACCACACCATCATGGCTATCTGGGTCATTAAGAATTTTTTGTATCATTCTTCTGTGTATTCTTACCAGTTCTTCTTAATCTCTTCTCTTTCTGTTAGGTCCTTACCACTTCTGTCCTTTATTGTGCCCATCCTTGCCTGAAATGTTCCCTTGATATCTCCAATTATTCAATTGGGTGTATCTTTCCCTATCTCCCTTGCCTTTCACTTCCCTTCTTTTCTCAGCTATTTGTAAAGCCTCTTCAGACAACCACTTTGCCTTCTTGTATTTCTTTTTCTAGGGAATGGTTTTGGTCTCCACCCCCTTTACAATGTTATGAATCTCTGTCAATAGCTCTTCAGGCACTCTGTATACCAGATCTAATCCCTTAAATCTATTTGTCACCTCCACTGTATAACCATAGGCATTTGACTTAAGTCATACATGAATGGTCTAGTGTTTTTTCCTACTTTCTTCAATTTAAGTCTGAATTTTGCAATAAGGAGCTCATGATTTGAGTCACAGTCAGGTCCAGGTCTTGTTTTTGCTGACTATATAGAGCTTCTGTGTCTTCAGCTGCAAAGAATATAATCAATTTGATTTCAGTATTGACCATCTGGTGATGTCCATGTGTAGAGTCATCTCTTGTGTTGTTGGAAGAGGGTGTTTGCTATGACCAGTGTGTTCTGTTGACAAAACTCTGTTAGTCTTTGCCCTGCTTTATTTTGTACTTCAAGGCCAAACTAAACCAAAACAGTAGCAAGAAACGATGGGTGGATAGTTTTAGAGCTGTCCAAGGTTCTGAACAGGCTTCCCTGGTGGCTGAGGTTAAAGCGTCTGTCTGCAATGCAGGAGACCCGGTTCGATCCCTGGGTCGGGAAGATCCCCTAGAGGAGGAAATGACAACCCACTCCAGTACTCTTGTCTGGAGGATCCCATGGACAGAGGAGCCTGGTGGGCTACAGTCCACGGGGTCGCAAAGAGTCGGACATGACTGAGCGACTTCACTTTCACTTTTAAGGTGCTGAACTGTCCCCCTTTCCTTTCAGGGTTTTGACGTGGATGAGATAAACTTGAGTGTAGAGATTTGCAGAGAAGGAAAATGAAAGCAGAAAGCTGAGAAAGTCTAGATCTATGCACAGTGTCCAAGGAGGGGGAGAAGCCATTATTGGAGGACCTAGTGATGACCCTGAAATTCATGACCAGGACCCACTTTTTGAAAGTATTAAGACACAAGGAAAAGCTTTGATCCAGAGGAAATGTGGATTCCCTGTGGTAGAGGCATAAGAAAACAGGGTTGGTATATGAGGGTTTGAAACAGAGGTATTAAATAAATTCTATATTAAGCCCCCACTGCATTACAGGCAGTGTGAGGGGCATTAGGGAAGAGTAATGAATATGACAGTGGTACTCATGGAGATGCTAGTTAAGTAAGGGAGCCAGCTGAGCATATAGTTACAAATATGATGACTGTTCGAGGAGAGGGCTTAAGTAAGGTAAGGCAATAGGAAGAACTTTCAGTGAGGAGGTTAGTCCATCAGAGAGTTTGTTCATCACAAACAGGGAGATGTAATCATGGCAGAGCTAGGAAAGAGAAGAGAGTGAAAAGAAAACTTTTTAAATGGGTGTTCATCTTGGAGACTTCTCATTGCTGCAAATTCATATATATCATACCGTTCACTGGATGGACTGGAACAATCAGGAATGAAAAGGCAATTACACATCTCAAAAAGGACCAGCAAACAAAGAGAGTGAGATGGGTGAGAAAGTTTCCCTGACATTTTGTGTGTGGGAGGTGAGGAGGAGGAGTACTTAAGAGGCAATGATGAACATTTGTATCTTATAAACATGACGGAAGGCTGTTTATCTTCCCTCCTTTCTCCCTGTTACAGTGACTTCAGTGTTTGGCTGCATAACAAAATTTCTCAACCAGGGATTCTGGGAATTTGCTAGGAAGAAATAAACATTTAAAATAGTTTAAATTGCTTTGCTATTTGAAAACAAATGTGGTTTCATAGCTTCTTTATTAAATTTATGCCCAGGAAACTATGGTATCATGAACCAACACACTGCATTTTGGGGTTTCATGGTGAGTGAACAGTCCTCAGTAGTTCCATAGGTAGGGTCCCTCTCCCTGAACACGTTCCTTTAGAAAGTGAAAACATGTTGAGGCCACCCGTTTTCCTCCCCCTTTCCGCCTCCTTCTCCTCTGCCTTCCCGTCTACTCTCTAACCTCAAACATGGGGGTACTCAGGAACCTGCTCTTGGTCACTCTTGTTTTTCTGAAGCATCGTTTCCTCACTCTTGTGGCTTCAGTGAAGCCTCTGCACTAACAACTCTTAGATCAGTATCTCCCAACTAGTTTGACTCCTGAGCTCCAGACCCAACTGTTACTAACCATCACTCCTAGATGTCCCCCAGACCTTTAAATTAAACATGCCAGGATGAAGAAGCTCCTGCAGCAGCCTTACCATTCTTGCTCAACTCTCCTTCTCAGCCAATCCTGTAATAAGCCTTCTGCCTAAGCATTTCTCAAATCTTCCTACATTTTCTCCGTCCCCACTGCTACCATCACCATGCAGCCCATCGTTATCTCCCATCATCTCTTAGCCAGTCTTTTGAAGCTGGCTTTCTTTTCCACCTAACCTATTCCCCACAGACACTATGATAATCTTCCCTACAGGACTACTGTTCTGAGATCCTTTGATGGCTTCTCAGGACAATTAGGATAAAGACCCAGTCCTTGACAAGCGTAGAATACCTTGCATGGCCTGATTCTTGTCTACTTTCTAGGGCCCACACCCGTTCCTTATTTTGTCGTCATTCTGAACTGTGCTTTCATTTCTGAAACATATCAGTCTTTCTCATATTTTAGAGCTTTTATGTTTTTTATCCATTCCACCTCAAACACACTTCATTTTTGATAAACACCACACCTCACCAAATGTCTACTCCTATAAATTCTTTAGGTCTTAGCTCAAATATTGTCTTTTCAAGGACAGATCAAGTTGAATCTTATTATTTCTATATCACTATTTGCAAATTCACCTACTTGATAAAATTTATGTAGCTCTAAAATCAATACTCACAGTCCTTTCACAGTTATTTACGGACATGTGCAGAGCAGCAAAAAATTCACATGTTGCCAGTTGAGGTTAAACAAGATGACTCCTGTTTCAGCTCTCACACTATGAACAAATGTTTTTGTTATCTACTTAGTGCTGTGGGGTTGTTTTTTTGTTTTTTTTTTTTTACATTTTTATGTTATAGTGCTAAAGAACTGCCTAGTGTTTCTAAGTGCAAGAAGGCTGTGATGTGCCTTACAGGGAAAATAGGTTTGCCACATAACTTTCCTTTATCCTCATCAGTAGTGTTGACGGCCATGAGTTCACTGTTAATAAATCAACAATGTATACCATATGAAGTGTCTTTAAACAGTGTGTGTTTGTTGCTCTGAGTCCTTGTGACCCCATGTACTATAACCCACCAGGGTCTTCTGTCCATGGGATTCTCCAGGCAAGAATAGTGGAGTGGGTTGCCATGCCCTTCTTCAGGGGATCTTCCCAACCCAGGGATCGAACCCGGGTCTCCTGCATTGCAGGCAGATACTTTACTGTCTGAGCCACCAGGAAAGTCCCTTCCCCAACACAAAATAAGGTTATGCATTGACTGGTTGATGAAAATGTGTGACCAGAGGATTGCAGGAACCTAACCTTGTGTTTTTCTTAGCAGCAGTTGTTTAGTGTTTACAGCAACTTTATAGAGCAAAGCTATGATGAATGGACAATGGATGGTGTGCGTGCTCAGTCATGCCTGACTCTTTGTGACCCCATGGACTGTAGCGCACCAGGCTTTTCTGTCCATGAAAATTTCCAGGCAAGAATACTGGAACAGGTTGCCACTTCCTACTCCAGGAGATCTTCCCAACCCAGGAATCAAACCCAAGTCATCTGTGTTTTCTGCATTGGCAGGTGGATTCTTTACCACTGAGCCACCTGGGAATTCCCAAGAGAGAGACACATAGACATCACTAAAGACAAACATTATCCCTGACTCCTGGAATGTTGCTGCTTGACTTGCTGCAACACTTTTCTCAAATATGTCAGTCTTTGCTTTCCTAGATATGTTGGAAGGAGGGATACAACATAGAACACAAGCGCCCATGAGAACTCTGGAAAGTCTGTGATGAGAAATAGGTTGAGAAGGGATAAGGCAGATTTTGAAGGTGTGGGCAGCAACAGGACCAGTCATCCAAGCAACAAAGAAAAGTAGGCTTCCAGGTGTTTAGTCAGGTGGAGTTAATATGGAGTTGGAGATAGCAGCTTTTGAAGGCAGGAGACAGACATGAACTTTTATCTTGGATCAACAATTATCTGCCTTTTATTGCTGTGACTTGAGGATGAAATGTATGGCAGTTTGAACCATTTTGCCAAGCTGGAGAGAAATCTATAACAGTCCAGGTTGAAAATAGTCAGCCTCCAAGGTGGAGGCCCTAGAAACAAGTGATAGAGTCCACAGTTGAGAGACGCTGGAGAGAAGTCAGTACCCTGGACAGATACGTGACTCCAAAGACTGTAGAGTGTGTAGCTGGAACTGTGATCTTTAATGAGGGCATCCTCAGTCTTTCTGGTCATCCCTTCCCCCTCACTTTAATATGAAGAGTGAAACCTTCATATTAAAAGTGGCCCTAAATAAAAAATGGCCCTAACATTGTCTTCCCTTCTTAGAAAAGTGAGGGAGGTCATCATGGTCTACATGAAATTCTCCCCTACCCAGTTATTTGACCTGACCAGGAGGTGATCAGGGAGCTGCTTGACCTCTGACCCCATCTTGTGGTTGAACCTTGAGGGGATTGTTCAGACTCACTGGGAATAATAGTTCTTCCTTCTCAAGGTTCTAGTCTCTTTGCTTCTCTGTTGCTCCTGAGGTAGCCATTGTGGTCCTGGTATTTCACAGCTCTCTCCTGGGGGTGGGAGGGCATGGAGTCTCAACTAAGTTAAGATTTAAAGAGTTTCCACTCTGCCATAAGCACCTTTATGAAGATGAATATGGATGAGGCAAGGCCCCTGCCCTCAAGAGCAATGCCTTGCCAGTGTGTATTAGTGCAGAAGTAAAATGTACTTCTTTCTGATTAGGGAAGGGGCACACTTCCTGGGAATATGCTTTCTAAACAGTGGTTTGCCTCTGGTGTGGACACTGTATGCATGGATTCTAGGGTAGACAGACCTCATCTCCACCCACCCTCATCAATCTGGTCTGTCACATCACTCGAATTAGACACACAGTGGGGCTCAGTGCTTTTACTGAGCCAATGGCAGCCTGATCAAACACTGAGGTGATTGTCCTGACACTCCTTTGTTGAGTGGCACAGGGAGCGGCTTATCCTGATCTTTGAATTCTCTGGGGCAAAAGACGATCTTCATAAATCTGACTCATAACTGTCAGACTCATAACTACCAGCCAACCACCTGATAACTCCAAGACAATCATAATGGATAATGAGAGGGTGAGAAAGAATTCAGGGATCTTGTTTTGTCTCTTTGTTAAGAAAGAGTAGAGATTCATTAGCGGTATTCTGGGAATACTTTGCAAATATGTTTCTTTCCATAGACTTATAAAGACAATGAATGGACAGGTGAGGAATAAGCATCCCCTATCACTTTTCTGGAGAAGACACCCTCCCCCAATGCCCTGACAATACGTATGGGGGACACAGTGAACAGAGGTAGAAGAAGCTGCCCTCATCTCCTCATCTTTTCTTTTCTAACCCATCGGCCCACTGGCTGGGCAGAATGGAACTGGCAGGATGGGCTGGCCCACAGCATAGTTTACTGGAAAAAGCATCGGAAGACCTGGATTTGAGTTTCGGTTGTGTCTATTTCTTGCTGAGTGTTTCTGAGTAAGTTGTTCAAACCTCACAGGGCTTCAATATTCCTTGGTTGTAGAAAAGAGAGATGATAAACTTCTTCTGTGGCAAACATTCATAAGACTGTCACAACGGTCAAATGTTTGTATCTTTTATACTTAACAGAGCACTAGGCACACAGCGAATGGTGTAAATGTTCCCTCAATGAATGACTGAGTGGGTACACTGAGATTTGAAAGTTGAGGGCTGTGCAAATCTTCATTATTTTATTGCTCTGAAGACTGAGAACTTTCTCTGTGCTTAATCAGAGCTTATCCCATGTTATGGAAAACATGTTTAATTGTTTAACGCATGTTAAAGCTGCCAAATTAGGCTTCATCAGTCACCGTGACAGATATACTGGTTCTCTGCCAGGATCTAAAGAAGTAAGGACAATACTACACTCAGGACGCCCCTGGGCCACTCGTGGGGGAGACTCAGAGAAGACTGGAAAAGGGTTTGAGTGAATTGCCTTGTCAAAGCCAGTTTCAATGGAAGACAAGAGGGTGAGTTAGAATGGCATAAATCAAGAAAATAATGTGTCTTAAGGAGATGACATTTAGCATTTAACAACTCTGTTCCAATTATATAATGTATAACGTAATGGCCCAAAGCCAGGGGGAAAAAAAATGTTCATAGCTGCCTGACGACAACAAAGCAGTTATGAAAGAAATATTGAACATGAGCTTCATCACAATTACAGATGTAACAAAGTGTTCCTTTGGCATTTTGAAGATAAATTTCTTGTTTGGCTTATATCCTATCCCATCATTCATATTTATAACTGAGTTTGACTAATTTTAGATTTGCTATTATAACTAAACAAACATAATCCTTTATGGAAAATTCATGCGAAGGGAATTTGGTGATATAGCCCTTTCCTCCCCCACCCCCCTTAATTTTAATGTCTGAACTAAGAAGAATTAATGCCCTGATATCACAGAAAAAGTAAGAGCTACTCATTACCCTGGGACGGGGGGTGTGGAGAAGGAGGGACTGAAATTTGTCCCAAAACACCGGCTCTTCTAACTGATGGAAACATCAGAATGGTAGCAATCTACTGTTCCCGGTTTCCTGCCACCCCAGGATGAGAGGGCCCACACGCTGCCAGAGAGATGGGCAGGGGCTTGGGTGAAGAGCTGCGGCCTGCCCTCCCCCACCCTGACCTTGAGCTACCTTTGTTGTCGTGCCAAACTCTCAGCTTGCAGAGGTGGCCCAGGCTCAGCATGTCGGAGAAGTTGAACGTGTCGGTGCTGTTCCGCTCGAACTTGTTCCAGTTGGCCGACTGCTTCAGGGCCAGGGTCCCGCTGTCCCCGTTCTCCCCGAAGATAATGATGAACACGTTGGCATCGGTGCCCGCTCCTGAGGTGCACAAGACAGGGCTCTGGCTTCTCTCAATCACAGCCCTCCTGCTCTGGCTTCACTCCTGGGATTCAGGGAGGAGCCAGGGGTGCACGTGGGTAAGCTCAGAGTCGTCAAAGCCAGGGATGAGGTCAGAAAGAGCTGGTCAGTGTCCTGGGGCTCCCAGGTCTACAACTCTATCCTTCGTCTTATGTTTGAGCCTTGTAAATGCTGTTGGGTTAACTGGGGTCTTGGTTAGCAGGCGTGGATGGTTTGGTACAAGAACTCCTGTATTCTGCGGAAATATACCCATCTTTAAAGGCACGCCATGTAGACTGGCTTTATAGTTTAGAAATAAACACCTTCCTATACAATGTGAAAGTTCTTTGTTCCCACATCTGCCTCTGGTTGACATTCTATGCTAGAGCTGCTTATTGTCTGCTTAAGTCAAATAGAAGTAGTGACCCAGTTGGAAAGAAAAGGCTTCTGGGTGAGGTGACCCCTTGAAAATTTTCTGATACATACTCCGTGATTATCAGTGAACTTATTACTTTCTGAAGGCGCATCATGAAGGGATGAGGGACTTGAAAATGAGTGAACACTCGGAACTTTGAGCAAAGAGAGTGAAATATTCTTTCTTAGGAAGAAAGGAAGAGCCACAAATCTGGTGCCTTGCCAGCTGTCCTGACCCATCATGTATGCCTGAGCTGCCAATTTAGGAAAGCTTCATTTCTTTGGCTTCATTTGCAAAAGGTGCCTATCACTGTGCCCAGAGAGCTTCCCTGTTGAAAGTGTGAACTAGCAGGGCCAACCAGGGATCCCTCACCACCATTTATAGGTAGTGTGAGTGAGTTTGCAGGGTCCTTGCAACAGCTCCCAGGGGACAGAACTGGTTGAGGGGAGGGAGGCAGCACCCACTGCTTCCCTTTCAGCTTCAGGCCTCTGCATGCATCAGCGCTTTTGCTTGGAAGGCCCTTCCTCTGGTGTCCCATCTGCCTCACTGGCTTCTGTTTGTCTTTCTAGTTGCCCTTTGATACCACCTCTGGGAAGCCCTCCCTGATTTTTGCCCCCGATCTCCGGCTAGGGAAGGTGCCCTCTTGTAGGTTCCCAGCATCTGGTACACCTGTGCCAGCCTCTGTCACAGCCTCACCGTCACTGCTGCTCTCAAATGTCACTCACACGTGGGCTCAGGGACTTACCCTATCCTAAGATCCCAGGCCAAAGCCAGCGCAGAAGACAGTGGCCAAGCACAGGGATATGGGAAGGGGCCCAAGGGTAGCCATGCTGAACAGCACCTGGCTGAGGGGTTTCAGGAGGCAGCAGAGGACTGAGGGCCTCTGAGCCAAACTCCTGCACTGTTTTCTCCCATTTTCCTGATGCAGAAAGGACAGAGCCACATCAGTCATGGGGAGGAATACTTGGCAGAAGATGACACTCTGTGGAAATGAGTTGGCCTTACTTTTGAAAGGCTAACCAAAGAAAAATGCCTTGGCCAGAGCTTGGGACCCGAGCCAGAATTTGAGAGGGGCAGGGTGAGTGGGCAGTGAACACAGAAGGGAGCGCTCCGCCCCCGACTCACCCAGGACGTCACTGGTCTTCACCGAGACAGTGTAGGACGTCCACTCCATCATCTCCTCCCCGTCGATGACAGCGCACATCTCGCACACCAGCGTCTTCTTGCCCTTCCGCTGGGACAGCCAGTCCCCATAGTAGAACATGGTCAGGTCTCCTGTGTTCATGTTCTTCAGGAGGATCTGGGCGTGGGGACCGGCCAGTGTGTGAGCACGTCCCTCACCCCCACCGACTGCCCACCCACTAACGCGGCCCCCTTGTCCGGACCCTGGAACCCACTATCCCAGGCCTGAGACAACTTCTTCTGACTTAGACTCAAGGCATGAGGAAAGGGTCCTCTCCAGGACAAGACCCTACCCCGCAGGCCTGGCATGGAGTCTGAAGCCCCCTCTGTGACTAACTTTACTTGGTGAGCTGGAAGCGGGCAATTCATGTAAATATGTTTCCAAGGAGGGCCTATAACTGTGCACCAGGAGGGTCTGCTGAATTAATGACATAAAAATAGACCAACCAAGCCACTTTCAGCCACAGACCCCACAAAACTGTGGACCAAGTTCGCCAGATTGTCCTTGGAGGGAACACTGTATTATTGGCTCAGGAGAAGTCTGCTAAAGGCTGGACAAGGGGAGCAGAGCCTCAGGGGACTTGGGACAGATGGCCTTTGATGGATAAGGGATGAGAAGATGGCTCAGAGAAGAAGAGGCAGCCCGCTCACTGAGACTGTGGGGGAATTGGGAGCTTCCCTACCATCTGCCTCAGGTTCCCACCATGGGAACCTCACCACCCAGTTCCTGCTGCTCCCCTCTCACTCCTCCCAACTCGCTCCCTCCAAGAAGCTCACACTGGTCTCTTTCCACATTACACCAACCAGGCAGGCTGTATTCCCTGGCAGTTTTGACTGGGTACAAATAAATAAATCTACATTCCCTGATTAATTCACACCCAAGGGCATAGTATCTGGGGCAGACTCAGGTAACAACCGTCTAAGGTGACATTTGCAGGTTAACAAACCCCACTGACAACCCAAAGGAGCAGGAAGTAGGGGTGGGCAGTGGGAGGAAGGGGGGGTGAAGGTCCAGCTGTGTTACCCTCTCCAGGAACCACTCGGGCCGGCTGCCCAGGCCGTCAATTCGGATCCTCATCTTGGTGAATGGGGCAATGTCCAGGATCTCCATGATGAAGGTGTCATTCTGCTCCCGCTCAAATCTGGGGATGGAGAGGAGGGACACGAAGGAGGGAGGCTGGCCAAGGTGAGGGGGGAGGCCATGGTGAAGACAGATTCAGGGTAAGAAGAGAAGAGGCCTCTCAGCTCCCAGTGACTCCCCAGTAGCCTGTCTCTTGCACCCAGAGGTGTTCTCGAACGGCTGGGTTAAGTGAATTGCTGGCAGAAATGGCCCTGAATCAAGAGCTACCAGTTCTGGGTCCTAATCTCATCGTGTTAACCACCAGCTCCTCTCTGGAACTGTTTCCTCATCTGTAGTCTGGGGAAAATGACACTGTCCCTGCAATCTCATAAAACTGTTATGAGGACCAAATGGATGTGAAATCAATTTAAAATGTGGAAAGAATTCCATATCTGCAAAGCTTGCAATGAGGCTTTATGAGTGACATGGCTGCTACGAATGGTGGGGCAGGTTGTGCACTGTACAACTCTAGCCAGTACCATTCACCTTTTTCTTTTTATATACAATATGCACAATGAAGCACAAGCTGGAGTCAAGATTTCTGGGAGAAATATCAATAACCTCAGATACACAGATGACACCACCCTTCAGAAAGTGAAGAACTAAAGAGCCTCTTGATGAAAGTGAAAGAGGAGAGTGAAAAAGTTGGCTTAAAACTCAACATTCAAAAAAACGAAGATCATGGCATCCAGTCCCATTACTTCATGGCAAATAGATGGGGAAACAATGGAAAGAATAAGAGACGTTTTGGACTCCAAAATCACCACAGATGGTGACTGCAGCGATGAAATTATAAGATGCTTGCTCCTTGGAAGAAAAGCTATGACCAACCTAGACAGCATACTAAAAAGCAGAGACATTACTTTGCCAACAAATGTCTGTCTGGTTAAAGCTATGGTTTTTCCAGTAGTCATGTATGGATGTGAGAGTTGGACAATAAAGAAAGCTGAGCACCAAAGAATTGATGCTTTTGAACTGTGCTGGTGGAGAAGACTCTTGAGAGTCCCTTGGACTGCAAGGAGATCCAACCAGTCCATCCTCAAGGAAATCAGTCCTGAATATTCATTGGAAGGACTGATGCTGAAGCTGAAACTCCAATACTTTGGCCACCTGATGCGAAGAACTGACTCATTAGAAAAGACCCTGATGCTGGGAAAGACTGGGGGCAGGAGGAGAAGGGGACAACAGAGGATGAGATGGTTGGATGGCCTCACCGACTTGATGGGCATGAGTTTGAGCAAGCTCTGGGAGTTAGTGAGGGACAGGGAAGCCTGGTGTGCTGCAGTGCATGGGGTCACAAAGATTTGGACGTGACTGAGCGACTGAATTGAACTGAAGTGATATGCACAACTGAATGCAGCGGCCCTTGGTCAGATAACACTACCAATAACTGTAAAACAGCAGGTGACATTGCTTTTGCTGCTATTACTGCTTTTCTCCCGAAATGACCGCATTATCTTAGTGATGCTCTATATTTATTTCTACGGCTCTTCTCACAGTGCTCCATGCATAATGCAGTCTTCAGTGCTGACATTGCTTGACTGCTCACTGATTCCAGATGCTGATGCTGATAAGCCCCTGGGGGTAACACAGGTATCACTGAAGATATGACGCTGCATGGCAATTTTATGCTTCCTTGAGCAAACATATTTTTTTAAAAAAACAGAGGCCATAGCCAGTGGGAGCTAGAACTGCAAATGCTACAAACCAAAAACTAACTACTCCTTGTCTTCAAAGCAGTGGAACAGAGGCCTAATCCCTTCTGATAACGTGCTTCATGCACTTTGCGATTATTAGAAGTAAAAACACTCTCCCAGAAGTCTGCCCCAAATTCCTCCTGCTCTAGTTTAAATTGTCTCCCGGTCATGTGTAAACTGGAAGGCAGTTCTCAGAAACTCCCCTCAAGCTCATCTCACAAAGTGGAGATTCTCTCAAATGTCAGGAAGCATTTAACAGGAGGCTTCCTGTGTGCTGTTTTGGATCTGTCAGGAATCCTCTGTTCCTTATTAATCCCTGAATATTCAGGAATTAAGAGGAGAGGCGAGCCTCTCCCGGGACTGAGGGTCCAGGCATTTCCTTCGGTAGCTTTTCAATACGGTGATAAGTAACCTCTTCCTCCTCATGAACCATATGGTGAAAGTGATTGTTTATAACTCTCTCTCTCTTTAATATGGATTGCCTATGTTTTGTGAGTCTGGAATTTTAATCTTTATGTGAGAATAACTACCTTGTAAGACAGTATTATGCCCACACCATGCTGATTAAAACACCTTTGCTCCATCAGAGCTTTGGTCCCCATGTCTTTCTCTCTCTCTCTCTCTCTTATTTCTGGCTGATTTCCTGGAACGTGAAAGCCAGCTGTGTAACCCAGGAAATATTAGCCTCTCTTATTCTTTCACTTTCTCATTTTCGACTCCGTACCACCAGGTTCCGGTCCATTAAAGGACCTCAACAATCTTTCAGCTCATTCATTCCTTACTCTTGCTGGGTGTATAATGTTGCAGATCAAAGCAACGTTAAAATTCTTCACTTTATCTTTTTCTTTATTTGTCACTATCTGAATTTAACCAACAATTTCCCCTTTATGGAGATTTTATGGTCAGGCAGGTGTAAGGAAAAGGGGGAGAGAAATAAGCTTTCTCTTTTAGAAAACTGAAGCCTGGATTATACTTTCCCCCTAGTCCTTCACTGCAGGCTAAATCCCGATTACACCTGTCTCCTCAGAGTATAAGGCCCACATTCTAAAGGGAACTTCATCCTTCTATGACTCACCAGCCACCTCTTTCTTGCTTCCCCACACCCTCGCAAGACAACGCCATTGACATGTGGGAGGGCTCCCACGTTGAGGGGCCACTGCTGGAGAAGTGGTCCACCCCTGAGCCATGTGTCCTTGCCTCTGGCTCAGAAGGACGGGCTGCTGAAGACCCAGGCTGTGCCCTGCTCATCTACCTCAAGGAGCTCAGCAGCTCTCGCTGCCTCTCTCCCTTCCTGTTCTGCTTTCCACCCATCAAAGAATGTCCTTGGAAAAGGGCCCAGCAGCCACTCACGCAGTGGTCTCTGTGATGGAGGACAGCCTGAGGCTAACCAGGCCCAAGCCTTAGGCTGCAAGGGCAAGTTTTTAATGGAAGAGTTTTAGACATTGCCAAGAAGCTGGGAAGATTTGTATGTGGTGGAAGCCAGGGGCCATTCTGAAGGGCAAACCCAACAGAGCTCTGAGAATCTGGTCTGTTTCCAGACCAAAAACTTTCCTAGT
This sequence comes from Redunca redunca, assembly GCA_006410935.1. Taxonomy (NCBI): domain Eukaryota; kingdom Metazoa; phylum Chordata; class Mammalia; order Artiodactyla; family Bovidae; genus Redunca; species Redunca redunca. The sequence continues at coordinate 113,412 of SJYQ01006734.1, read as the reverse complement.
TCATGGGGTTTCCACTGGGCCTCGGGATGGTTCCTTATAGACACTTAATTTTCTCTAGAGAAAAACATCTCTTTGCCTAAAAGGAATCCCTATCTCCATTAGAGACACTAATTGCCTCAAATTCCACTGTTAGAGATATGTTCCTTAGGTTTAAGCATTTCCTTTTGAGGGTATCTTTTTTTTTTTTTTCTTTGAATACCACATCAATTCACCACCATCTCAAAGTGAATTAGTTATGAACAGTTTCCTCCAAAGTGGCAAGATGACAAGTTGGGGACTTCAGCTAGGGAGAGGGGTTGAGGGAATGGTTATCAAGTTTGACCTCTGGGTATAGTGTTTTACAACAGGGCCATTGCATCAGGCAAACCCACACAATGCCTTCTGTTAGACACATGCCCATTCCCGCCTCTATTCTGGTCACGTGCCATTTCTTGGGCGGATCTCTTTGCACAGCACTAAGCTATGAGAATGACACAAACCCAGTGGGTCTCACTGTCCGAGTCCCCAAGTTGAAATGCTGACATCTATAACAAGGATTTCAAGACACAGGCCAAACACTGGGCCACTTGCAAATGAAATAAAGCAGACTATATTTTGGGTAAGAGACCTGAGCTTGCAAACCAGTGTATTTAAGAAATGATGGCTCTTCTCACAGCATAAATCTTAATTCAGAAAAACAGATTTCTTTAACAAGGTGCCTCAAAGCATTTATAGAATGGTGTGACTTTCAGAAGCATTTTTGGAGTTTAGATACTACCAGAAAAGAAATGTCTATCTCTCCCACCAGCAATTATGTACATCTCTAAAATAAGGTGGAATGTTGGCGTGGGATAGTTAATCCAAGAAATTCCAAGGATTTGGGGCTGGATTGGAGATTGAGGTCAAAGCATGGAGGTGAAGACTGTGAGAGAGTGAGGAGGCTGGCCACAGACTGACGAGGATAACAGAGCTCTGCCCACTGGCTCCTGCTGCAGCCACCCCAAGCCACCAGACCGCAGCCTTGCCAGCAGCGGGCCCATGATGCTCAGGACTCAGTCAAATCTGCCTTCCTGATTTCCCCCACTCCCAACTCAAGACCAACTAGAGAAATCCAAAGATACTCCCCTATTCAATCACTCAACATTCAGAAAATTAAGAGCATGGCATCCGGTCCCATCACTTCATGGCAAATAGATGGGAAAACAATGCAAACAGTAACAGACTTTATCTTTTTGGGCTTCAAAATCACTGCAGGTGGTGACTGCAGCCATGAAATTAAAAGACACTTGCTCCTTGGAAGAAAAGCTATGACCAACCTAGATAGCATACTAAAATGCAGAGACATCACTTTGCTGACAAAGGTCCTTCTGGTCAAAGCTATGGTTTGTCCAGTAGTCACTCATGAATGTGAGAGTTGGACTATAAGGAAAGCTGAGCACAGAAGGATTGATGCTTTTGAACTGTGGTGTTGGAGATGACTCCTGAGAGTTCCTTGGACTGTAAGGAGATCCAACCAGTCCATCCTCAAGGAAATCAGTCCTGAATATTCATTGAAAGGACTGATGTTGAAGCTGAAACTCCAATATTTTGGCTACCTGGTGCAAAGAACTGACTCATTGGAAAACACCCTGATGCTGGGAAAGACTGGGGGTGGGAGGAGAAGGGGACGACAGAGGATGAGATGCTTGGATGGCATCAGTGACTCAATGGACATGAGTCTGAGTAAACTCCGGGAGTTGGTGATAGACAGGGAAGCCTGGCATGCTGCAGTCCACGGGGTCGCAAAGAATTGGACACGACTCAGCGACTGAACTGAATCCTGTCAGATGAGCTGCCTCGATTCTAGTTAGCTCTCCTCCAGTTCTCCCATGCCTCAAATAGTGCTGTGCTCTGAAGCTTTTCCAGGATCCTGAGAGCCTTTGGCCTATGACAAACTGAGTGATGGTGCTCACGCTGTTGCTGTAGCAAGCTGGAAAGATACAGCCTCTGTTCTCATTTGACCTCCGTTTTATTTCCACAATTACATGAATTCAAATCCCAGTTCCTCTGCTGACTACCTGAGTGACCTTGGGGCGTTAGTTATTTCACCTCTCTATGCCTCAGGCACTTTATTTGTTGTGAGTTAATATATATAATTGTATTATTATTATAGCTAATATAAATATTATTATATGTATATATTAACTCTCTCTCTATATAGAGAGAGAGCACTTCCAACGGTGCCTGGCAGGGAGTAGGCGCTCATTGAATGTTAACCATTATTACAATCACTATCAGGGGAGAACAGCTCAGGAGAGAATTCCAGGAGGAAACAGGAGTTGCATAATAAGAGCATAGGAGTGCTAAGAGAAGAGAGGCCAAAACTCTTCTCATCGGATCCCCCCAGACACAAGCTGCATAAGATGAGCAGAGTTCCCACTCTCATGGACTGCTCTGTCCATGAGAAGAAGCCTCTACCTGGCCGCCAAGAGCTTCAGCAACTTCAGCCCCCCCACAAGCACCATCCCTCCCATCTTAGCTCTGCCACCCTCCAGACGTACTTATTGAGTGCCTGACACATGCAAGGCCAGAGGCGGGAGCTGTGAGAGCTCAGAAAGGATTCTGCCTGCCAGCTTTAGTGGAAGGGTTTTAGGCATTGTGAAGAAGCTGGGCAAGATCTGTGGGAGTCAGTAGTGTGGGTTCAGAGGCGAGTGGCTGTGGGTAGGTTGCACAAGCCTTAGGCTTGGGTTCTGGGTCTCTGTCCTCTGATGCTTAAGATATCAGGGGTCAGGGATGGCTTGGAGGACAATGGCCGAACACAGAAAACCAAACAAAACCTAGGACTAAGTTGGGGATTTAATGAAAGACGCAGACAGGTGCTTTCTAGAAGGACTGAAGAGGTACACCAGTACTGTCATTACTGATAACTATTTAAGAGGAAGTAGAACCTAAGGCTTAAGACTGGGGCCACCTGGGTGCACTCTCCAGGGCCAAAGCTTACTGGTTATGGGACCTTTAGCAGCATGACTTGGCCCTGCTTTGTCTCAGTTTTCTCATCTGTAAAATGGGGATGATAATAACAGTCTTCATAGAATTGTGGGTAGAAATAAGTGTGTCAATACATTCAAAGGGCTTAGAGAAACGTCCAACACAAAATAAGCCCACATCAGTGTCCTCCGTGTTGTTGTTGCGGTCCCCTCAGGTGTTAAACTTCATGAGTTTGAGCATCTTTTCTTCCCAGTTGGACTGTCTCTCTGTTAGGGGAGGCACACTGATTGAAACCGCCCACCCTGGCCAGGCACCCTAGTAACCATTTGCATGAGCTGTTTTATGACAGGAGACCCTGATAAGGATACGGAACTAATAAGCCACCGCCAACCGGAAGAGTTCGGGAAAGGTCTAAAGGAGACACCGCGTGTCCGTCCACTTCCCGGAATCCCTCTCACTAGCATCATCCTGGCTGAGCGATGCGTGCACCACCAGGAAAGACTCTGAATTAGAACGATCGGCCAAAGACCACCCGGAAACTAATCCCATCACCATAAAACCCGAGACTGTGAGCCACGTGGCAGAGCAGTTCTCCTGGGTTCCCTTACCCTACTGCTCTCCACCCGGGTGCCCATCCCAATAAAATCTCTTGCTTTGTCAGCACATGTGTCTCCTCGGACCATTCATTCCCGAGTGTTAGACAAGAGCCCAGTTTCAGGCCCTGGAAGGGGTCCCCCTTCCTGCAACATCTCCAGTGTCTGAGACAGTGCCTGATATTGGTGTTCAATTGTTTTTTAATATTCGAATGTTTTTTTTCACTTTTATGCAATCATTTTGAACTTGTAGGCAAGTTACAAAAATAGGGTAGGTTTCTGTGTTCCCTTCAGCCACCTCCCCCTAATATGAAACAGGTTACATTACTACAGTAAAAAGAATGAAAGCAGGAGATTCACAATGACACAATGCTATCCACTAACCTCCAGAGCTTACAATAAACATTTTACAGATGGAAGGAAAGAAGGAAAGAGGGCTATGGGCTGAAGTGATCAAGGAGGGCTTCCTGGAGAAGGTAGATTTGTGCTGGCCTTTGAAACAGATCTTGCAACAGAGAGAGTGGATGAAAGGCATTCTAGGAGGGAAGAATCACACAGAGGCGTGGAGGCTGGAAGGCCCCAGGGAATGAGGGGAGAGTCAGAGGGTAGTCTGGCTGAAGGCAGGATGGGGCTGGAGGGTGGAGGATTGGGTGTGTGGAGGGGCAAAGGGGCAAGGGGCACAGGCCACGTCCAGATACCTGGCCTTCTTCTTGTCCAGCTGCACTTCCTCTGTGCTGCCGTTGATGCCATAGAGGGTCATAAAGATGTTGGAGTCGGTGCCACCGCCCACCACGTCCCCTGTCCACACCGTCATTTCGTACAGCACCTGTCCCGAGAGGGATGCAAGTCCTGGGCTTTGGCCTCAACCTTCACCCACGGCGATTTATTATACTTCAGTCTCTCTGGGGCAAAAGAACACGTCCTCCAAGCTCCACCACTCTGAAAAGAACCCTCCCACTAAGCAACCGTGAGTGTCTGCAGAGCAGGAGCCAGGCCATGTCACTGTCCCTGTTTCCCACTGTGCCTGGCTCAGGGCTGGAGAGGAGTTCAGTTTCCTAGAGAGAACATGTGTGGAGTAGGAACGTGACCGATCGCCCCAGCATTAACCGATCTTGTTTGGAGAAGCCCAACCTAAGTCTGTTCATCCCAGTTGCATGTGTTGGTACACAGTGGCTTTTGGAGCCATGCAGGGTGCCACTGGAACCCCAGGGCCATCCCCGCTGCTGGCTGTGGAACCTGGGCAGCTGTCCCACCCACTTCAGCCACTGCCTCCTCTCCGTAAATAGAGGTGCGCACCATGCAGAGCTGTGAGAGCCACCTCGCCTTGGTGCCCGCTCTGGGCCTGGCATCAAGGGGCCGCAGCAGTTCTAGGGGACCGTCCCTCCTCCATGTCACGGCCAGCTCACACCCTGCGCATCAGTGATGGGGAGTGTGTCGGGGCTGCTGGTTGAGGGACCTCTGCCCTTTCGCTTGTGGGGTGGGCCAGCCATCTATCATAAGTGCTTTTCACTTTAGACTGGAGTTTTGCCCTTTGGCCTGAGGTTTGTGCCAAAGAGGGTGTGTTCTCTTTGTCTCTGCCAGAGGAGGCGAGAACAGCCTGCTGCCTGCAGCGTGGTGCTTTCTTTTAGGCCCCTGCCTTGGTTCTTCCTTTAAGGGGTGGCCTCGGGGCAAGAGGGGCCATCTTCACCCCTGATCTGGAGTGTCCTCTGGCCCCTGGTCTCTCATGCCACAGCCTCTCGCCAGGTGCCCAGTTAGGTCTCAAAGGTCCAGGAGAGGCCTGCACACATGGCCAAGGACACACCATGCTGACCATCTCCTTGCATGTACCCATAGCCAGCCCCTCCTTTCCCCAGGGGCTCCCACACTGCAATATCACTGTTGCAGATGCCGGATTCCCACCACCAGTTGCCTTCAGATTCAGAACCCATGTTATTCATGTCAGGGATCACACCCCTGACGTTGTCCTTTTCAGGCAGCACGGAGAACCTTCACCACCACATTGCAAGGTCAGAAGTAGTATTTCAGGCCTGGCCAGGAGGACACGTTTGCCAGGGAAATATCTGAACTACACTTTGCTTTCCCAGGAAAGTCCTCTTAGACCACCTAACAAGGGTGTGTGTGGTGGGCACGGAGCTCTGGGAATGAAAGCAGAAGCCTGACCGCTCAGCTCTTACCCAGCAAACTCAAAACAATCAAAGCAAGCGCTCGAGGCCCCGTGGAGACTGGCCCCTTAAGACTGGGCTCACCAGACTCCTGTCTTCTCCAGGCCCATCTTTTTTCTCTTCTTTACACAGACCCATCTCTTTTTATGCCATAGATGTGTTTCCAGAAAGAGACATAGAAACAGGCTTTTGTAATTCCAGTCTGATATCAAATGTCCTGGGGAGGTGGCCAGTCCAAAGAGCCCTCGGGTTCTTTGTGAAGTGACAAACCTGTGTTCTTTTGTAACATGAATAAGTGGGGTGTGAGGGTTTGGATTTCCACAGATTAAAGACCCCAGAGGGAGGTGAGCTGTACCGAGAGGGGGTATGCGTGTGCATCGGGGGTGGCACACACACACACACGCCCACATGCATGCCGGGAACTGGGTCAGGACAGAGGTCCCCGGAAGAACTGTGTGCTCTCCCCCACTGACCGTCTGGCCACAGATGCAGATGGCTGAGCAAGGGAGGGGGTGTCTGTGCTGTAGGAAGTTCGGCTCTCCAGCAGGAAGGAGATCGGCAGCCACCCACACTCCTGACTGAATAAAGTTTAGAGCCCATAACTCAGCCCTTCCTTGTTTCCACATACAGTACAGGCATGGCACGCTCAGGTCCAGGGCGATGTCTTCTTACCTTTGTGGGACAGCTTCCGACCTAAATCTAGTAGCCCATTGATTTGGATTCAGGAACAGAGATGAGGGCTGGGACCTTCTGTTGACCCCACAGCTTTTCAGAGAAAGAGAAGTCTGCAGGGTCACATGACACAGAAGCGTCTGGGGCGTCAGCTGACCACGTGTCCTTGGGTCCAGCACCCAGGCACTCTGCTTCCTGCCTGGCACCGACCTGTGACTTCATACAACTCAGCCCAGGTCATTTGGCCAGCTAGAGGTGGAGCTGGGACAGGCACTCAGCAACTGCCTTCCAGCCTTTTCCACTTAAGGGGGACCTTGGGCAGATAGCTCTCACTGCACTGAGACCCAGGGGCTCACAGCATCCCAAAGGCCATCTGTCCCCATCACTAGCCTACTGGTGTCAATGAAACATCCTTTGGAGAACAATGACTCTGTACATCTAAGTAGAGCATGCTTTTCATGGACTGTTCATGGTCTCATTAGTTCTCATCAATACCTTACATGGGAGAGGATAGAAAGCATTATTTCCATGTGCTATGTGAGAAGACCAAGGCCCAGAGAGGCCAGATGACCTGCCCAAGGTCACACAGGTGCAGACAAGAAGACACTTGAGTCTCATGGCTCCTAGCAATGTGGGTCCAGCTGGTACAAAGGGCTGCAGCCCTGACCAATGTCCCAGGGGTGAGTCTGCTCCTTCTCCCACTTCCATCTCCCCTGTGCTCACCCCCTTCACCTGGCACTCCCTTTGCCATGCCATGCCATCCACACAAACAGGTGCCCCTTGTACCTTCACCCCGATGTTCACCACCATGGCATCCAGGAGGTCGAAGACACGGGAGGTGACACCATCTCCTCGGTCCTTGGCAAGCCAGCAATTGCAGCGCAATATGTATTTGGTCCCCTGGGTGGGCACGGCCAAGCACAGCTCCTCCACCAGCCAGCAGCTCTCGGGGGAGGCCCCGTCATGGCCCAGCTAGGCGGGGACACACCGGGGCTGTGAGGATGGGGCACAACAGGGCAAGAAGCCCTCCCTGCTCAGCATCCCCTCCCCCATTTGCTAGCGCCC
>SJYQ01006734.1:60215-105966 GCA_006410935.1 Redunca redunca | reverse complement strand
CCGGCCCCCCCCCCCCCCGCCCCCCATCTTCAGTGCTGCCGTCCAGTGTGCTCTGCACTCACTGATCCAAGTCCCTCCTGTGAGGGTGGAGAGAGTTTGCAGATGCAGTGAAGGTCTCTAGTCAGGTGACCCTGAGTTCATCAAAAGATTATTCTAGGTGGGCCTGACCTAATTAGGCGAGCCCTTCAAAAGCGGGTGTAGACATCAGAGAGGGAAGACATCACAGAGATTTGAAACAGAAGAGATCCTCTCTGAATGGCTTTGAGGAAACACATTGCCTGGCTTTGGAGAGGGCCACATGGCAGAGAATGCAGGCAGCCCCTGGCCTTGGTCCTGCCACCACAAGGGAGCTGATTTCCTCCCGCAACCACTGAGCTTAGGACAGCACCCCAAGCCTCAGATGAGCCCAGAGCCCAAGCCTCAGACGAGCCCAGAGCCCAAGTCTCAGACGAGCCCAGAGCCCTGGCAGCAACTTTGACTTCAGCCCAGTGAGACCTTGAGAAGAAGACACAGCTAACCAAGGCCTGGACTCCTGACCATATATTTGTATGGCCTTAGGTTACTAAGTTTGTAGTGACTTGTTACAGAGCAATTAAAAAAACAAAACAAAACAAAAAAAACTAATACACAGACATCCCCTCTGGGTGGGTGGAGAATGGACCTGGAAGTGCAGGTGAGGCATCCAATGTCACCCAGCCAGTTGAAGACAGAGGCCAGGAGCTCTTCCTGTGCTGCCTGTTCTGAGTGGGGTTTAGGTCAGGCCCACTCAGCCTCCCACCCGTGTATAGGTCAGCTCCTTCCTTCCCCGGGGGTCACCACCCTGAGGCCCTAGAGCCCAGCACCTCTATTTTCTTGATGACGCCCACATCCAAGCCGGCAACATAGAACTCCTCCACGGAGCCGCAGCTGAAGCCCTTCTTCCCCCGGGGATAGTCCAGCCAGATGCGGTTACTGCGCTCGTCCTCCTGCCCGATGAGGATTACGTAGGCCCGACTGTCGGTGGCTGCGTCCCTGTGCTTCCCCGTGGTGACTGACACGTAGTAGGGAATAACTGCAAGAGATCGTGGGAACCCAGCCTCATCACAGGCCGGGGGGGGACCAGGGTGGGCTTGGAGACTTGGAAATGACCTCTGGAGGCACTGATCTCAGCTCCCTGTCTCTGAGACAAAGTATAACAGAGCTTTTCAGACTGATGAGCTGTCTATGGCAAGTGTCTACCCTCCAAGGGGGCTTCCCATGTGGCGTGAATGGTAAAGAACGCGCCTGTCAATGCAGGAGACGTAAGAGATGTGGGTTTGATCCCTAAGTAGGGAAGATCCCCCAGAGGAGGGCATGGCAGTCCACTCCAGTATTGTTGCCTGCAGAATTCCATGGACAGAGGAGCCTGGCGGGCTATCGTCCACAGCGTTGCAAGGAGTCAGACATGGCTAAAACAACTTAGCATGCACCCTCCACAGAGTGAGGGAGTTGGTAACTCCCAGATGAATATCAAAGAGAGATCACTGTGACATCTGAAAGCCCCACTGACCAATTAGCTTAGCTGCACCCAGCACTCACATGCGAAGTGGGGCGAGAGCAATAACTGCTACCCAAGTACAGGGTAGACGCCTGGGAAGCACACTATGGACGTAAAAATGAGGTTGGCAAAGGCAAGTTCTCATGAAAAGTAGGAATTTACAGAAGAAAAATAAAATGGTATTTATATGTGTAACATGATAAATGAAAGTTCTAGAAGGCATTCATTTCCAAAGCAGGTTTGAAACAGCATAAAAACCTGCTCAGGAAATATGCACAGAGAGAGTTCTAGTTGCCCAGCCAGCATCCATTCTCCTTACAGCTAGGGGTGGTCATGATATCTAAGATGTTGGGAAATTTTCTTTTAAAGGGTCTTACTCAACTGGGAGGAACACCTTTTTGCTCCTTACCCTTCCAATCATCCTGCTTGGAATGTGGATGTGATATTTGGAGCTCCGGCTCCAGTTCATCTTGGAACCGTGGGCAACTTTTATGATGGAAGCCACTTGGAGGACTGCTGGTTTGGTCAGGTTGAAAGAGCCTAGGACCCTGAATTCGCTGGAGCTGCTGTATCGTCCTATGTTTCTCTTTGAACTTTTATGAGTAAGAAAAGAAATGCTTTATGTTTGTTACTTGTAGTTACAAACTGAAACAGGTTGGAAAACCTTCTCCTAATTACCATATGTAAAATAGATGATCAGTGCAGGTTTGATGCATGAAGCAGGGCACTCAAAGCTTCATGGGACAACGCAGAGGGATGAGGTGGGGAGGGAGGTGGGAGGAGGATTCAGGATTGGGGGACATCTGTACACCCATGGCTGATTCATGTTGATGTATGGTGAAAACCACCACTGTACTGTAAAGTATTAGCCTCCAATTAAAATAAATAAATTTAAAACAAACAATAACCTTCTCCCAGCTGACCTTCCTAAATAGCTTGGGAGACATTGCCCTGATGAAGTGGACGTTTGGTTATGCAACTGTAGCCCTTTGAAAATTTTCCAGACTAGACCTTCCTGGCTGGAATTATCCGCATTGTTTTCTGCCCATGGCTGTATTTCATCTTTACAAAAAGAACCCCACTGGCCTGTCCACAGTTGATCAAAGTGCTTAATTCAGTTTAGTTCGGTTGCTCAGTTGTATCTGATGTGCTCTGCATATAAGTTAAATAAGCAGGGTGACAATACACAGCCTTGATGTACTCCTTTCCCAGTTTGGAACCAGTCCGTTGTTCCACATCTGGTTCTAACTGTTGCTTCTTGACCTGCATACAGATTGCTCAGGACGCACATAAGGTGGTCTGGTATCCCCATTTCTTGAAGAATTTTCCACAATTAGTTGTGATCCACACAGTCAAAGGCTTTGGCATATTTAATAAAGCAGATATAGGTGTTTTTCTAGAACTCTCTTGTTTTTTCAATGATCCAGCGGATTTTGGCAATTTGATCTCTGGTTCCTCGGCCTTTTCTAAATCCAACTTGAACATCTGGAAGTTCTCAGATCACTTACTATTGAAGCCTTGCTTGGGGAATTTTGAGCATTACTTTGCTAGCATGTGAGATGAATGCAATTGTGTGGTAGCTTGAACATTCTTTGGCATTGCCTTTCTTTGGGATTGGAATGAAAACTGACCTTTCCCAGTCCTGTGGCCACTGCTGAGTTTTCCAAATTTGCTGGCATATGGAGTGCAGCACTTTCACAGCATCATCTTTGAGGACTTGAAATAGCTCAACTGGAATTCCATCACCTCCAGTAGCTTTGTAGTGACGCTTCCTAAGGCCCACTTGACTTTGCATTCCAGGATGTCTGGCTCTAGGTGAGTGATCACATCATCATGGTTATTTGAGTCTTTAAGATCTTTTTTGTATAGCTCTTCTCTGTATTCTTGCCACCTTTTCTTAATATCTTCTGCTTCGGTTAGGTTGATACCATTTCTGTCCTTATTGTGCCCATCTTTACATGAAATATTCCCTTGGTATCTCTAATTTTCTTGAAGAGATCTGTAATCTTTCCCATTCTATTATTCGCCTCTACTTCTTTGCACTGATCACTTAGGAAGGTTTTCTTATCTCTCCTCGCTATTCTTTGGAACTCTGCATTCAGATGGGTATATCTTTGCTTTCCTCCTTTGCCTTTAGTTTCTCTTCTTTTCTCAGCTATTTGTAAGGCTTCTTCAGACAACCTTTTTGCTTTTTGCATGTCTTTTTCTTGGGGATGGTCTGGAACACTGCCTCCTATACAATGAGATGAACCTCCATCCATAGTTCTTCAGGCACTCTGTCTATCAGAGCTAATCCCTTGAATCTGTCACTTTCACTGTATAATCATAAGGGATTTGATTTAGATCATACCTGAATGGTCTAGTGGTTTTCCCTACTTCCTTCAATTTCAGTCTGAATTTTGCAATAAGGAGTTCATGATCTGAACCATAGTCACCTCCTGGTCTTGTTTCTGCTGACTGTATAGAACTTCTCCATCTTCAGCTGCAAAGAATATCATCAATCTGATCTCAGTACTGACCATCTGGTGATGTCCATGTGTAGAGTCATCTCTTGTGTTGTTGGAAGAGGAGGTTCTCTTGGCCAAACTCTGTTAGCCTTTGCCCTGCTTCATTTTGTACTTCAAGGCCAAACTTGCCCGTCACTCCAAGTATCTCTTGAATTTTTACTTTTGCACTCCAGTCGCCTATAATGAAAATGACATCTTTTTTGGTACCACTTCACCCGCTGTTAATTCCTTCTTGTGTGTTTTTCATTTCAGTTATTGTATTCTTCAGCTCTGATTGGTTCCTTTTAATATTTTCTAGTTCCTTGTTAAAATTTTCACTGTGTTTGTCTTTGCTCTTCCCTGGTTCAGTTAGCATTTTTATAATTAAAGCTTTGAATTCTTCATCTGGTAAATTATTTATCTCTGTTTTATTTGTCATTTTTCAGGCTCTTTTGTCTTGTTCTTTCATTTCAAACAAATTCCTCTGCTTTCTCGTTTTGCTTAACTTCCTCTCTCTCTCTATCAAATTAGGTAAAAAAACAGTTTCTTGTCCCAGTCTTGAAGGGGTTTCCTTGTATGGGAGCAATCCTATCAATCTGTGTGTGCCCAGTGGCTTTGGCAATACAGCTGGATCTGGAGTCAGCACAGGTCGCGTCTTCCCCTCGAGTGTGCTGGCAACTCTCACCAGGGTGGGAAGTGGGGCTGGAGGTGGAGAGGCTGGGGCCAGAGCCAGGAGTGAGCCAGGGCTTCTGCAGTGCTCAGTGGCCAACACTGCCCTGCTAGGGTTGGGGTCAGGTCCAGGGCTGCTGTTGCTCATCGCTCAGTCATCTCCAACTCTTTTCAGCCCCTTGGACTGCAGCACGCCAGGCTTCCCTGTCCTTCACCATCTCCTGGAGTTTGCTCTCCCAGAGGTCCAGCATGCTAAGGAAGAAGTTTGAGGGTCAAGTTCAAGTCAGTTCTGTTTCCTCTAAGTGTGTGTACTTCCCCATCACTTTCATCCTAGAAGGGAGTCGTGTTGCAGTGAGAGAGGTCAGAGTGGGCCCCTGGTGTGGCCAGGGGCAGGCACCGAGGCAGTCCTGGTATATCAATTAGAGCTTCAGTGCGCTTTTGATGCATTATCTCTGCAAGTGCCAGAAATGGCCATGCTCACCCCATTCAGATGAATTCCAGGTCCCAGCGGTCTCTGTTCCCCACAGTCGCACACCCTCCTCGGCTGTGACAGACTTCACCCTAGCGGGGCTGTGCTGGAGCTAGAGTGGTGGAGTGGGCAGTCGAAGTGGGAAGTGGGCCAGGGGTCCTGGGCAGTTTCAGTCTGCTTCTTCCTATTTGATCCCAGGAGTAAGCATGCCTGTGTGTGGAATCTAGGTTTCCTACAGCCCTCCTATAAGTCCCACAGATTTTCAAATCAGTTAGGGGGAGTCATCTCCTCAGTATCAGACCCCAGGGTAGGGGTGCCCAATATGTGGTCCCAACTGCTCACTCTCCAGGGAGGATCTCCTAGCCTTTGTAACCCCTGACTCTTCTATGTTCCTTCCTAGGGGCACCAGTCCCAACCCAATCAGTTCTTTTCCCTTCCTACGTGGCTCTTTCTCTCTTCCACTCTCCAGCTTGTTTTCAGTGAGAGTGGTTCCACATGTAGATGTATTTTTGACATGTTCATAGTGGGAGGTGAGCTTCGTCTTCTACTCTATCATCTTGATCTCCTCCCTCTTAAATCCTTAATTTCTTACATTCCCTGGACTAAAGCTGAACTGTGAGCCAAAGTCAAAGATTTTCCCAAAGCAACCAAAGATCCTTACAGATCTGAGGAGGGATTTAATATAGCCATTCAAACTCATCAACCTGGCTTCTCTAACATGTCAGCTAGTTCATATGCTTGGTGGTAAAGGCCAGGCCCAGCACTGAATGCAAGCTATTAATTGGGAAAATCCTAAAAGATGTCTAGAATCACAGCTGGGAGTCCATCCTGCTATCTCACTATAGAAATACCTTGAAGATATTGCAGGTTCAGTTTTGGACCATGGCAATAAGGCAGATATTGCAATAAAGTGAGTCACATAAATTTTTTGGCTGCCCAGTGGATATGCCACCTGATGCAAACAGCTGACTCATTAGAAAAGACTCTGATGCTGGGAAAGATTGAAGGCAGAAGGGAAAGAGGGTGATGGAGGATGAGATGGCTGGATGGCATCACCAATTCTATGGACATGAACTTGGGCAAACTCCAGGAGATGGTGAGGGACAGGAAAGCCTGGCGTGCTGCAGTCCATGGCGCTGCATAGAGTTGGACATGACTTGGTGACTGAACAACAACAACAGTGTGCAATAGCATTATATCTAAAAAACGTACATGCCTTAATTTAAACATACTTTACGCTAAAAAATGCTAACCACCATCTGAGCCTTCAGTGAGTCATATTTTTTCCCCCAGTGGATGATCTTGCTTCTATGTTGATGACTGCTGACTGACCAAGGTGGTTGTTGCTCCAGCCTGGGGTGGCTGTGGCAATTTCTTAAAATAAGACAACAGTGAAGTTTGCTACATCAACTGACTCTTCCTTTCATGAACAATTTCTCTGTAGTGTATAGTGCTCTTTGATAACATTTTACCCACAGTAGAACTTCTTTCAAAATTGGAGTCAGTCTTCTCAGACCCTGTCACTGCTTTATCCATTAAGTTTAAATAATATTCTAAATCTTTTGTTGTCATTGCAACAATCTTCACAGTATCTTCACCAGGAGAAGATTCTTTTTCAAAAAACCACTTTCTTTACTCATCCATATAAGCAACTTCTCATTTGTTAAAGTTTTATCATGAGATGGCAGCAATTCAGTCACGTCTTCAGGCTCCACTTCTAAGTCTAGTTCTCTTGCTATTTCCAGCATATATGCAGTAACTTGCACTACTGAAGTCTTGAACCCCTCAAAGTCATCCGTGAGGGCTGGAGCCAACTTCTTTCAGGCTCCTCTTAATGCTCATATTTTGAACCTCTTCCCATGAACCACGAACACTTTTAGTGGCATCTAGAATGGTGCATTCTAGAGGTTTCCATTTTACGTTTCCCAGGTTCATTAGAGGAATCACTATCTATAGAAGCTATAACTTTATGAACTGTATTTGTTAAAGAATAAGATTTGACAGTCAAAATTACTCTCTGATCCATGGGACGCAGAATGAATATCGTGTTAGCAGGTAAGAAAACATTCATCTAATTGTACATCTCTATCAGATCTCTTGGGTGACCAGGTACCTGGTCAATTAGCAATAATATTTTGAAAGGAATCTTTCCCAAGGGGGAAAGGGTAGGATGGGATGAATTGGGAGATTGGGATTGACACAGAGCCACTATTGATACTATGTATAAAGTAGACAACTGATGGGAACATACTGCAGAGACAGGGAACTCTACTTAAAGCACTGTAGTGTCCTAAATGGAAGGGCAGTCCAAAAGAGAGGGGATATATGTATACTTTTTGCTATGCAGTAGAAGTTAACACGACATTGTAAGGTAACTATACTGCAATAAAATTTTTAAAAAGCCATAATATCAAATAATGTATATGAGTCAAGTTTTATAAGTAAATATGTAGCAAAAAAGGGGAAGCTTGAAATATTGCAATAATTACCAAAATGTGACACAAAGACAGGAAGTGAGCAAATACTGTTGGGAAAATGGAACTGATAGACTTGCCCCACGGAGGGTTATCACAAACCTTCAATTTGTTAAAAAAAAAAAAAAAAATCTGGGAAGCACTATAAGTGTATTACTTGCTCAGATGTGGCTGACTCTTTTCAATCCCATGGACTGTAGCTCACCAGGTTCCTCTGTCCATGGAATTCTCCAGGCAAGAATACTGGAGTGGGTTGCCATACCCTTCTTCAAGGGATCTTCCCAACTCAGGGTTTGAACCTGGCAGATAGATTTTTTTAACCATCTAAGCCACCAGGGAAGCCCAGAAGCACAATAAAGTGAAGTGCAAAGAAAAAAATAAAATCAAAACGAGGTGCGCTTGTGTATGATCAGCCTCAGGCAATCACTTGGTGACTTCACTGGGCAATTCCTAAGGCTTTTCCAAAGCCTGTTGATTGAAACAAAATTCAGGCTTGCACACAAAAATCTAATAAACCTGCTCATAACTATTACAATTTATTTCAGATGATTTAATCCCCCTGGGTAACTTTTAATTCTATGTTTATTAATTGTTAACAGGGACCGTTTCCTCCCAGAAAAAAAAAGGCCAGGATAGAATGGGAAACTAGATCTACTCCAGGTTATTTAACCTGGCACACCACCTCTCTTGTACTCTAGATGAGTCACCTAAAAGAAAGATGGCCAAAATTTTTATTCTTCATCTCCAGTAACTGAAGGCCCCTAAACAAAACCTAAACCCTTTAGTTTCTGCCTTTAGCGCAAAGAGCCAAGACACTGGAAAAAAAATTGCTACAAATTTTAAGTGCTTTAGACACTGTCAGCCCTCCAAATAATCTCTCCAAGTGATAGTCACTCAACCATGTCTGACTCTTTTCAACCTTATGGACTGTAGCCCTCCAGACTCCTCTCTCCATGGAATTCTCCAGGCAAGAATACTTGAGTGGGTTGCCATTTCATTCTACATGGGATCTTCTCAACCCAGGATTGAACCCAGGTCTCCTGCATTGCAGGCAGAGTCTTTGGCATCTGAGCCACCAGGGAAGCCCAGATAGCCTCTCCAATGTCCTCCCAATTCTCTAGGGCAGGGCTCACAGAAGATACAGGGGCTCTTCCCAATCCTCCCTCTTAATGGGCTTGGAGAAACATTCCCCTAGTTTGGGAATGAATCTCTCCCAGTCCTAAATGTCACCAGAGCCACACTCCCAAGGCTCAACCCCGCTACTAAAACAGCTCCTGCCCCACAGTACTAATCAGTTCAGATAGTGGAGATTGCTAATGGACCTCGAGAGGTTCCTGTCTCTGAACCTATTTCCTTTTGTTTAGGCCCTTTGAGAGATACATGTCCTTTTCTTCTTAGTTCCTTTGTCCCTGTCCATTGATTAGGCCAAGACTTCTTACAGAAGTATCATGTTGGAATTTCTTTCTCCCCCAAAGGAGAAATAATTCTAGGACTTGACAGTAGTCATCAAAACAGCCCACCAGATGAGTTAAATGACTTCTTTTATTTGCTCTGTGTCTGACAGTACTAGAGATGGTTCTGGAAACACTGATTCTTTGTCCCAGTTGAATCAGCTACCACCCCCCTTAAAGGCAAAATCCTTAACCGATACTGGCAAAATTCACAGCGCACCTCCAACCAAGATTCAAACAGATTCTCAAAATCTCTGTCCCAGAATTAATCAATGTCCTGTAAATGAAGAACCCTTCCAGGCACAAAGTCAATAACAGAAGATTACAAGGCTCCAGGCTTCATTATCTCTTGTACTGGCTCCTGTAACTCTCCCATTTTGCCATGAGACAATGTAAGAGCCAAAGGTAGAGAGGTTTCTCCTGAACCTCAAGCAATAAAAACGTTATCCTTCAACACCCATTGTTCCTAACCCTCAAATGCTACTGCTATCCATCCCCACTGGAGCAAATTCTTTACTGTAGCTTATTTACACAGTCCATTCAATGAGTATTCCAGTAGAAGAAGCTAGTCAGTACCTTTATGCATTCACTCTGGAAGAAAAAATAATTCACCTGGACAGTAACACTTCAGGGTTTTACTAGGAGTCCTTCCTATTTCTCACAAATCCTGAAGCCTGATCTGGATGATAAGAATTTCCCTAGGGATCTACTTTGGTGCACTATGTGGAGGATTTGTTTCTTTGCTCTCCTTCTCAAGCTTCCTTTTAAGAAGACAGTATCCACTTGCTAAAGCTTTTAACCTTGAAGGGACATAAGACTGCCAAAGAGAAGTTGCAGTTTGCCTCAGTCCCTAGTTTCCACATGTAAGGCATCTGATACGAGAACAAGAGTTTTACCTAGTTCCAGACAGACTTCACAGTGTCCTAAATTTCCCCAAACCCCAAATTAAGTGCTGACTGCTAGGTTTTCTAGAGCTACTTTGTTATTGTGAAAATTGAATTCCAAATTTCTCTCTTATGGTCAAACCTGTATTTGTTTTACTAAACAATAATAACACTGACCTAACATTATGGGATGGAGAAGGAAATGGCAACCCACTCCAGTGTTCTTGCCTGGAGAATCCCAAGGATGGGGGAGCTTGGTGGGCTGCTGTCTATGGGGTTGCACAGAGTCGGACACGACTGAAGCAACTTAGCGGTAGCAGCAACAGCAGCAGCAGCAGCAGTAGCAGCAGCAATATTATGGGAAGAAGCAGATGACATAGCTTTTAAGGCCTTAAAGGAGAGTTTGATGAATCCACCTGCCCTTGGGCATCTCAATGATCAGATTTTCTTTTCCCTTTTGGCATATGAAAAGGAAGAGGTATGTGTATGCCTTGGGGTACATGCCCTAAAACACAGGGGGAACCATTGGCCCACAGGGTATGACAGCCAGCAACTGGAGCCTGCACCAATGGGATACCCCCTTTGCCATTGAAGCTACTGCCCTTTTGGGTAAGGGCTACCAAAAAAATCCTTATGAGATCTTGAACCATTTTTGTGCCTCGTGCAGTAGAAGCCCTCCTGAATTCTCATCACACTCAACATTTCTCGGTCAGCTGTCTCACTTCCCATGAAGTCCTTTTGTTAACTGCTCCTGACATAACTCATTTACACTGTAATATCCTTAACCAGGCTACTCTTCTCCTCTCCATGATGAAATCCCTCTCTACTGATTAATGCTGACGGGTCACCTCTTGACTCTCCTGACGCTCTTCGGGAAACTCTTTCAGGTAATGTTGACTTCTCATGGTTCGCTGACGGTTCCTATGCAAAAGGTGACAATGAGAAATATTTTGCTGGGTGTGCCACTGCAACTCCTTTGATGATGTTACTTCAGCCCTATGGTACACAGGTTACTCATGAGTGATCTCAAGAGGTTTCCAGTCCTACACAGACTCATACTTCAGCCAAAGACAAAACTGCTAGTATTCATACTGATGGTAGATATGCTTTTGGAATAGCTCATGATTCTGGAATGTTGTGGAAACAGCACGGCTCCCTTACTTCCAGTGGAAATAAATTTTTAAATGGCCCCTATGTTTAGGAATTATTGGATGCAATGTTTTCACTTACGTTTTAGCTATGAATAAGATTCTGAGGCATTCTAAACTTGACTCGCTGGAAGCTAAGGGAAATCACCATGCTGACATTTCTGCAAGGAATACTGACCTTAAAGGAACTGATAGCAGTCAAACTTCTGTAACAGTTCAAAGGGATATTTCCCCCAAATGATAACTTAGCAAAACTAGCTAGAAAAGCCCAACAGCTGGCCTCAGAAAAAAAGAAAAGCAAGACTGGAAATACAACAGTTCTTGGTTTGATAAAAAAAGAGAAAGATATTTGGTTTCGACCAAACAACAACCCAGTCTTACCAGAGAGTAAAAATCCCCACTCCTCACCACTGTACCTGCATCAAACCATTGGTCTACTGGAGAAATGATAGCATCCATGAATCAATACTAGTGAGGAAACATTAACAAAGCCACAAAAGTGCTTACTTCACTCTTCCACTTCTCTGAAACACAACTCAGGAAAATCTGCTTGCATTGCTTCTGGACATTGTAAACTTACTAATGGACCATTTGAGGTCTGGCAAATGGGTTTAATACAACTTCCTACGTCTCGTGGAGATAAATAGCTTTCAGTCATGGTCTGTATGTTTTCACACTGAATGGAAGCCTTCCCTAGAGACAGACGACTGCCTCTTCTATGGACAAAGCCCTTTTGGAAAAGGTTATACCTACTTGAGAAACTCCTCTCAAACTTCATAGTGATTGAAGAACTAATTTCACTAGTCAGGTACTTTGATGTGTGTGCATGCTAAGTCGCTCAGCTGTTTCCAACTCTTTGCAACCCCTTGGAGTGTGGCCCATCAGGTTCCTCTGCCCATGGAATTCTCCAGGCAAGAATACTGGAGTGGGTAGTCATTCCCTTCTCCAGGGGATATTCCCAACCTAGGAATCAAACCCAGGTCTCCTGCATTGCAGGCATCTTCCTTTACCATTTGAGCTGCCAGGGAAGCCCAGGTACTTTGACAAGTCTGCACTATTTGGCTGGTTTTAATATACTTTAATTGTGCCGAAGTGAAGTCGCTCAGTTGTGTCCAACTCTTTTCGACCCCATGGACTGTAGCCTATCAGGCTCCTCCGTCCATGGGATTTTCCAGGCAAGAGTGCTGGAGTGGATAGCCATTTCCTTCTCCAGGGGATTTTCCTGACCCAGGAATCGAACCTGGGTCTCCTGCTTTGCGGGCAGACGCTTTACCGTGGGAGCCATCATCAAATGCAGCAACAGCTTTATTAAGATTCAATGGCAATTTCTGTAGAAACCCTCCAAATACCTTAGCAAAAAGCACTTCCATTGATTCTTCTAAATCTTAGACCCACTCCTTTTGGAACTCACCAACACACACCCTTTAAGATGGTCACAGTACACCCAATGTACTTGGCTTCTGCTTTTTCTGATCCACAACTGATAAAAGGAGAGATACCCTAATACAATTTCTATGGAAAATAATTATGTTACTTGTAGGGCAATCTTTTCATGGTACGCTCTTTGGAGACAACGATCTTAAGCATTATGCCTTTCGACCTGGATATTTTGTTTACTGGAAAAGACTATCTTCAATCTTGCTGGAAAAGCTCTTGGGAAGTACTGTTAACCAACACTTGTGCTACCAAACTCCCAAGGAATAGACTCTTGGATTCATATGACAAAGAAGGCAATTAAATCCTGATAGGACACGTACATCATCCAGTCACACGCAAGTAAATATTTCCTGGAACTGAAGCATACAACATCTGATGAAACAGCTTTCCCAAGATATCCAGATCAGGTCTGTCAGAAGTGTGTTTCCAAACCTCTGATGGAGATATAAAACTTCAGGTAAACTCCAGAGTCTATTATTTTGGTAACATGGACTTTGGATTTTAAAAATGCCTGTGATTTCTCCCTCCTTCCTTGTTACTCAAATGCGATCTTATTAGGTTTCCAATCTGTACACTTTCTCTCCAACATGGGACAGTATACCCAGGAAACGTCCTTCCAGACACTGAGGGACAAAAAGCTGCTGAGAAGTGAAAACCTGACTCATCAATGATGCTTTCATAAAAAGAACTCCGCCAAGAGGAGAGAATTTAAAAAAAAAACAAACACAAACACAAACAAAAACCTAGAAACTTTAATTAAATAGTCAGGAAACCAGAAGGGGGAGCTCTCATGCCCTGTGACAACGGACAGAGCCCAGGAAAGACTCCTCTTCTATCCTGGCAACAACTCAGCCAATGAAAAGCTGTGGACTCTTGATTTACTCCAGCCTTCCCAACTTCCTTTTCTCCTCTATGAAAGAGTTCTCTTTCCCTGGCTCCGTGGGGACTTGCATGTAGCTTGACCTGGTTGCAGACTCCAAGTTGCAACTCTCTGCTGATCCCAAATAAGCTCATTTTCACTAGAGAAATAACTTGCAGTCTATGTGTGTTTTTGGTCAATGTCTCTCAGTTCCCAGAGCTGTTGTGGGGATGGAAATAGCATGTGAGGAACCTGTGTGTAAACTACAGAATGTTACATGTAAGTGAAATGACGGTGAGGTTAAAACACGGCCTGTCCAGGAATAGTTGACACACATTTCCATGTGTCTACCACCACTTTGATGAGCTCTCTGCTGGGCTTACCTGGGCCCTCCTGAACATAGTCAGCCATGGGCCCTGTCACTGTGGCGATGTCGATGTCGGCCATCTTGGAGCTCAGGGTGATCTCCCAGAAGTCAGCGGGGCTGCTGCAGCTGCTGCTCCGGTCGCCGCTGTATTCCTGTAGGAGGAGCACAACCCAGGCCCGTACGCCTCTGGCACCTTGTTTCCCGCGGAATCGCCCCAGGCCCACCACCTGCCTTTCACGCACCTTCTCATAAAAGAGCCTCTCCAGCCGCCCGTCCTCCTTCTTCAGCGACAGCCAGCGTCCACACAGGAACAGGAACTCATCCTCGTTGGTGTCGTTCCAGATCTCCACCTTCTCCACATACCAGTCTGCGCACCACTTGGTGTTGTCGTGGCGGAGCTTGATCTTGTAGATGACGCCCAGGTCCGCAGCCTCGATGATGAAGGTGTCGGCCTGGGAGTCCAGATTCGTTGATTTGGGTGGGGGGGCCCCTCCCTGCCTCCATCTGCTCCAACCCCATCCATCTAGTACCTTTCATCCCCCTTAATTGCTGGGCTGAACAGACCTTCCAGGCTGGAGCCCTCCAGGCCCAAATCCCCAACACAGAGAGTTTGATATTCCAAGGCCTTGCTTCCACAATTGTCCTGTTTTACCATCTAGCTCCTCTTGGGATAAGAAGACATACTGGGCATGCTGAGTTATGCGGAGTATTGGCTTGAGGTCAGCTAGGAGGCTGGATGGTAAGAGCTATGGAAGAGGTGGTGTCTTTCTGAATAATGAGAGGGGCCTTGAAATTCCCAGGGGGAAGCTAGCAGTTGGAGGGCTACGGGAGAGCAGAGAGGGGAGAGGCTACGGTGCAGGCCAGGCTGGGGAACTAAGGCACAACACCTGGACTGTGAGTTCATGAGGGATTTTGTGGGGGTGTGACATAGGCCCTCCTCTGTGTCCCTGATTATACCTTTCATGATGTGACATTGTATTCTTGAGTGCTTGCATTCCTTTAGGATTGCCCGGTGAGATGTGGAGTTCTAGGTTTGGGGTAAACTGGGGTCAAAACAGCTGGCAGGAGCTTGGGGGAGGAGAGGTGGGAGAGGTGACCCTGAGTGACACCCATTTTCCTTCCAAAAAATATGCTAAGTCATTGTACTGAGAGCTAGGAACCCAGGGATAATAGGCTGCCCTGTGCCCCTCCTCAGGACAGCCCAGGTGGTGGTAGCAGCCACCTGCATGAGGACTAGAGCCGGGGCTGGTAGGCCTTGCCTGGTGGTGGCATTAAGCTGTAGCTGGGCCTTCCAAGCAGCCAGGGCAGGTCAGACTGCAGGTGGAGGTAAGTGCAGATGAAAGGTGTGATCCTGATGGCAGGTGTGGACCTGTTCAGGCCTTAGAGTGCTGGCAAGTGGCTGAGCCCACACCCTACGGCAATTCCACTTTGCATCTGTCCTGGGGGGACACCTTCATATGTACACAAGGATGCTTACTGCAGGATAATTGTTTACAGTGGAAAGTTAGGACCCACCTAGGTGTCCAGTGTTGGGGCAACAGTAAATAACCATGGCAGTGTTGTACATAGAATGTTATGTGTGCAGTGGTTACAAAGAACAAGCCAACAGCATCCATGTCTGACTATCTTGACAGAAAGATTTCAAAGGTACCCCATTGCCTGCAAAAAGCACCCATATAGGATGATGCCTTTTATGTAAAAAGTTAAAGCCGCAGAGCAGCGTTATATATTTCCTCTGGGCATATGTGCACAGATGCAGAGAAAAACCTTGGAAAGGCCTGGGCACAGGAAAGAGTGTGGACCATTCTGGAAACTGGGGCCCAGGGGAACTTCCATGCAAGCTGACGAGGCAGGCAGTGAAGATCTGGGAATCCCACGAAAGGCTCAGGCCAGATCTGGAGTCGGTGGGGAGCCTTGATGAGTCCAAGTGAGAGAGTGACTCTGCCATCTTTGGATGGATTAACGGGAAGCCCAGAGGGTAGATTGGATTTCAGGGGTCTGGTGCAGGGTTCCCTAAGCAAGGTATGATAAGGTAGGTATGACAGAGCTGACCGCACTGATCTGAGGGTCTTTTAGAGAGAGACTCTCCAAGACCAGGTGACTGACTGGATGTGGGTGGGAGGGAGTCCTGACAGAGAGAGGGGTGTCAAGGTGACTCCTAGATCTGGAGCAAAGGATTAGAGAAGCGGAAGCTTTCCCATACTCAGCAGTGAACAAAGTCGGAAATCATCAGTGACTGAGCCAGAAGCTCCAGCTTCCCCACCGGGACATCAACACGGGAGGGAAGGAGGAGAAGGACAAGACAGAACGGGGCAAAGGCTTCTCTTGTGATGTCATAATTGCTAAGAGAGAATAACTCTGAACCTAAACCCCGAGGAGAATGGATTGCATCACCTTCATTTATACTTTCACTTATTCATTCAACAGATATTTGTTGGTGGGAAATGAAGTCCAGAGCCCCCTCCTTCTTCCTCAGGTGGTGCCTTCCCCGGGGGACTCTCTTTCCTCTCCCCACCTTCTCAGGGAGCCCTGGGGCCCAACTCCTCTGGGATCTCGAGCCCAGGCTACGGCTTCTTGCAGGCAGCCTGGCTGCTGGAGTTACCAGCCAGCTGCAAACCCGCTTAGATGACACCTGCTGTCCTTGGCCCGGAGTTACTTTCCTGTTCACCAAGTAGCAAATGTTTCAGCACTAAAGGTCATGCCTGGCTGAGGCTTGGGCTTAAGGAGACCCCAATGAACACAAGCTGGTTGATGTGGGAATCTATCTCCCAGACACGCGGCTACAAGGAGGACCGCAGATGGAGTTAGGAGCCAGCCGCCTGGCTTTCCTCCCCAGGCTGTAGCCTGGCCTGTGGGGCTTCTGGTAGAGTTAAGTGAGTGGAGAGGAGGAAAGGAGCCTGAAAAGTGAAGAAGGGTGAAGGTGGCAGAGAGAGGGGTGCTCCAGCAGGGAGAGGGGCCAGGCTGGTGGGAAGCAAGTGTGGACAGAAATCTTCCTTTGGTAAAACCACTGTTAGGTCAGAGCTGGTAGGGCCTCGGATCCCACTATCCAATCGGATGGTCTTCATGCTTTTTTTTTTGTAGCCACAGAGCCCCTTGATTAATAGAAGGCTTGCTTGCTACCCCAACAGATAGGCCAGCTCAGAGTGGTCCCATGTGGGAGGAGGCGGGTGCCCATCTGCTACCCTCACTTCTCCGTGGCTCCCTTGGGCCTCCGTGCTGTCTAGAGTTCTGCACAACACAGCTGAGCTGATTCACATCAGGCTCCTTCTTTCACAGATGAGGACACTGAGTCCAGAGATGCTCAGCCATGGACCAAGTAGATGGCAGATCCAGCCCTCCAGACCTCTATCTCATTCAAGCCTCTGTCGAGGCAGCTCTCCCACTCTGCAGTGCTCACCTCCACACTCATGACCCACGTGCAGTGAGCTACATTCTCTGAAGAAGACCCAGCTCCAGATAGCCAGCAACCTGGGGCTCACACGGCCTCTTGCCTGCTCAAGTCCCACCCCCACTCCACATACAGGACCCAGGGCTCGGGCATAGGCTGAGAGAGAGGGACCAGATGCCCTCGGGGGATGCATGGGGCAGATGCCATCCCAAGGGTCAATGACATCCCACAAAGGTCCCAGACAGCCTCAGGGACCAAGAGGAGCTGGCCCCAGGAACAGAGGGCCAGAGGAGAGGGGTGGGGTAAGCTGGGGGCCCCGCCTACCGTTCCTCTCTCGAACTTGTTGGTGCGGTTCTCTGACTTGCCCAGGTACCGCTCCCCGGTGTCCCCGAGGTCCCCATAGATGGTGATGTAGACCTTGGCATCCGTCCCCGCCCCAGGAACGTTTCCTGTGAAGATCTGCACCGAGTATAGCACAACTGGGCGGGCAGTCAGACAGACACACAGACAAAGGGAAGAAAGGGATGGCATTGTTTAGTTTGGGGGAACTGGATTTGTAGGCGGGGTTCAGCTTGTGGCCCAGGCCTGCAGGAGAACTCAGTGTCCTTTCTGTCTGCTCCCTCATGCATGCTCTGCTACAAGTCCAGCCAGATTCAGCAGTGGGAAGTTTGCTTCTAAGAGACCCAAGGGATGCAGACTTTTCCAGCATCCCTCAAAACATACACCCCACCCCCACCCCGGGAAACTGCCTGCCACGCACGCACACCGTGGTCACTAAATGCACCTGCCGTGACACACTGACGAAAGTGCACCTTCCCGCCGGAGGGTGACTAGCATCGATGCCAAATCCTTCCAAACAGTTTATAGGGGAAAATTAAGTATTTCTAAAAGAATAGGTTCCCCTCAGTGTCTCTTCTCTTATTCGCATTTACTCTTCAGCCAGCCTGCCCCAGTGCTCCGGGGACCCACCCCCACCAAAGCCACAATCACTGCCACCTACTCTTTTGTTTCCCACGGCCTTTGGAAAGGGCTCAAAAATACTTGGTGTAACAATTATTACAGGTTATTAAGGAAAATAAAACCAAACACTGTCTTGTTTTTGTTTTGCTGCTAAGCATTCATCAGGGAAGAATAAAGTAGTCACTCACTCAACTCCCCCCCACCCTGGGTGGGGGGAAGACGCATCTGTTTCTATGATGGCTAAGCTTTCTGTGTCCCCTCTCCACAGTCCTTTGTGCCAGGAGCTTTGGAGTTTCAGGCCAAGGAAGAGGGGACTTAGCTGGATTATCCCCAAGGGGAAGGATGGAAGTTGTGGCTTTGAAGTGAAGGTGAAAATGACCCAACTGGGAAGTTCAGTTTCCCCAGCCTGGGAGCAGGTGTGGGTTCCAGAGTGCCTATGGTGGTAGGAACTCCCCACCTGCCCACAGGGACCCAGGAAGGAGACAGCTGCCAAGCCTGTCTGAAGCCTTGAAGCAAGGAAGCCTCCAGGGTGAAGACAGGGTCTTTTGACAAAGCCGGGCTCCTTGGAGAAGCATTTCTGGCCACCCAGAGAAATGAAACCCGTGTGCTGGCTGACAGCCAGCCGCCACAGTCTCACCAAGCAGCAGAAGGCCACAAGTAAAGGTTGTCCCCACCCTGGACTGAAGGCCAGGTCCCTGCTGTGAGCCTCAGGATTTTTATAAGACCCTAAAAAAGAGGACGCCCCCTCCCTGCAGTGACTGAGATGGACACTCTTACCAGCCCATGCAAGTGGGCTCAGAACCACATGTAACTAAATGCTGGAGAGTGAGGTGGTGTGAGCTGCTCTGCCCGTGGGTGTGGAACACGCTCACGCCCACAACACGGTTCCTGTTATTATCCTCATTTTCCCTTGGATCTGTGGCATTATTCTTCCCTGTTCCCCTTCTGCCTCTCTCTGCTCCTTGAGCAGCTTTATAGGTTCCTAAACATCTGCCTTGTGCCACATGCCCATGTCTTCCAGTTCTGTCCGCTTCCCACAGCTCTCACCCTGCACACTCCAGGTGTGGACTTCTGTGAGTTCCCCAGGCTGTATCTCCAGCCCAGATCCCTTCTGCGCTCTGAACCCACATCCCTGTGTCCACCACAGGCCACAAGCTCACATCCAGTCCTGAGCTCTGCCCCCTTCCCCATCCTCCCATTTCCATCACCCCACCTAGCAGTCTGCCGGCCATAGCTCCTTGGTGCACCAGGAGACCTGCTCCTAGAGGCCCGTCCCCTTTGAGAGCAGGATCCAGCACTGGGCACACGTGAACCCTGGCCCCCAGCCCCCACCTTGCTCAGTTCGGTGCAGAATCCAGCCAGCATTTCACATACACATTAATAACATCTTCTTTTGTCTAAAGGAGTCAACGTGACCCACACCTGACTGGCTGATATGACAAGAGGTAACACTAGGAATCTTGCCGGAGTTTGGACACAGCAGTCGACTGTCCCCACCCTCCTCACTTGTCCTCCCCATCCATTTCCTGGCTGTTCATTCAGACCTGCGTCACACCTAGGTGGGACATTTTCAAAGGCGGCCCTTGTCCCAGAGTGGGGTGTGGTGTCCCCAGGGCTGTGATTTAAATGGCCTTCCTGCCCCTCACCATTCTCTCCCGTCCTTTTGGAAATTAGCAAAACCGACTCAGCTTCTGGATGCTGAGCAGCGTGGTCGTGCAGTCAAATCCGGCTATTTCCGGATCCTCCTCCCTCCCCATCCCACCAAGGCCACCCCGCTCTCTGTGAAAAGATGTTTCCCTAGAAACACCACCCAGCACAGAGGGGTTCATAGCATGTTGTTAACGCAGAACAGCCAAGGGTGCCGTGAGGACAGCTTTCCAGTGCGTCCTCTGGGATCCAAGTAGAAAAGGAAATGATTTCCCCAGATTCAAAGTAAAACACATTCAGAGAAAGGGATGTGGGTAGGGAAAGGCATGTCATCGAGGTAACTTGTTTTTATCTCTAAGCAACACTTGCTTAGATGAAAAGAAATGTCACAGCTACAGCAGAGGCTTAGTTTAGGGTGAGGTCTGAGCCTGGACCAATACCAACCAGTAAGGGAAGGGAGAGGGGCATTCAGAGACCAGCCAGAGAGGTAAGAAGATGTATGGAGAGAGTAACATGGAAACTTACATTAGCATATGTAAAATAGATAGCCAATGGAAATTTGCTGTGTGACTCAGGGGAACTCAAACTGGCACTCTGTAACAGCCTAGAGGGGTGGAATGGGGAGGGAGGTGGGAGGGAGGTTCAGGAGGGAGGGGACATGTGGGTGCCTATGGCTGGTTCATGTTGCTATTTGGCAGAGAACAACAAAATTCTGTAAAACAATTATCCTTCAATTAAAAAAATAAAGAAAGAAAGAAAAGAAAATGGTGGTTCCAAAGCAAAGGAATGAGGGCAAGAAGTGTGTGCTCAGGCTGGCGCAAATTCTGCAGAAAAGAGCCTCATCAATGAGGAAAAGGTGACGGGCACACACAGAAAAGAAACCCATGGCCTTGGACACGGAAGCTGTACCCAGCCCCCTGAGAACAAACCCAGAGTTACAGTTCTGTTCAATGCCAGGAAGCTATCTGATTCACACTCGGTAGGGACAGCTGGATCCAGCAAGAGCAGAGAGGACCAAGTCCCGCGGATTAGTAGCCAGATTAACGAAGCAAAGGGAGAGAACAAGGACCAGTTGAGTCCAGCCACAGGAGAGCACATATGTGGATGTCTGATCACACTGTCAGACCAGGGGAGGATTTGGGCATGAGACTCAGGGTGAGGGCACTGCGACTTTGAACAGCCATGCCATTCATTAGCTGAGTGAACTCTGGCAGGTTGTGTAACCTCTGTGAGCCTCAGTTGCCCTCTCTGTGGAGTGAAGGCAATTACAGACTCTGCCTCCGAGGTGCAAAGGCCCCACCCTGCACAGGGCAAGTGTCCAACGAGGGACACTTCGTTCTGCTGATAGTGATGAGGGCAATCGCCCCACACTTACTGTCCAGAGGCTCCTCCACTTCCTTATAGACTTGCCTTAAAGACCCATCTCTCATGTACTTCTCGGTGAAGATGTCATAAGGGACCAGTTCTCGAATGGTCTTCTTGTCATCCTCCGAAGTGGCAAGCCATCGATCACAAGGGAAAGTCAAGGTCTCTGTACCCTGGGGTGAGGAGAAAGGAGGAAACTGAGCCCTTCATGTGCAAACTGCCAACTTCGGTCATTCATCACCCGTGTCAACACTCACGGGGACCAAGGCCAAGGATGATGGAGCCCCGCTGATAATGCAAAAGCCCCAGGGGAGGCCCCCAGCCCTGCCCCAATTCCAGCAGATCCAGTCTTACTTAAAGCACTTCCAAACCGTGGCAGGGGGAGGCTCTGGAAGGTGGAATTCCCCAAGTCACTTGAAAATGGATACCCGAACCCCATCCCAGAGACTAAGACTCAGCTGGCAGTGAGGGGAGAGTCTGTACTGTAAACTTCTCCCAGCTCACTCATGCCACAGCCATGACTGACAGCTGCCTCCTAGGTTTAGAATTCTGTGGTTTCAGGAATGTTTTCCAAGTTGTGTGGGTGGCTTTCTTTCTCTGAACTGACCTTGAGTTGCAGGAAGGACACACTTGGTCACTCACTAGTAGCGTGGCTTTGGGGGTGAGGAGCAGAGACACAGCTGCCCAGACCCTTCTTCTTGAAGGTTTTAAAAGAGTGTGCCTTGGGCCTGCTTTAGCTCCTGCACTTGGTGTGAACTGGCTGAATCTTCCTTAGATGATTTTATCTCAATTTAAAAAGGCTGCAGTTTCTTATAAGAAATCGGACTTGAATCTCTTCTGAAAAGGGACAAAAGAAACAGCAGGATGGACCAGTTAGAAACTCACATCTTTATCTGGGAGGAGCCTGCGGATGTCCACGTGGGAGCAGTGCCAGCCAGGATTCATGCCCGTATTATCATGGCCAATCCGAATTTTTTCAATGATTTCTCCCACATCTTCTAACTTGGGGAAGGAGAAAATACACCAAATGTTGGCTGAACGGTCCAGGAAAGTACAACCTCAGCAAAACCCTGCCTCCCGAGGGCATCTACCTTAGAAACCCTTTGAACTTCCAGGGGTCGCTTTCTCCCAGTTAGACCCTCCTGTTTGGTCAAACCAGCCCCTGCTTTCCCTTCCTTACACATGCTGTGCTCACAACCTCCCTTCCTCTCCCCAGGTTAACATCAGCCTAGACTCCAGAACTCAGTTCAATCAAGCTCTGGGAGGCTGTGCCCCCTTTTCATGGCGGAGCCCAGCCCCGAGTCTTCTGTTACTAACAGAGGCTTGAGAGCTGAAGATGAGTTCTGCTTCTGCCCAAGCCCTGTCTTGCTAGTCTAACCTTCTCCTTGGCCCCTCAGGGCTGCTTCCATCTCCAGCCCCTCAAGCCTGACATTTTCTTGCCACAGGGCCTTTGCATCAGCCCTCCCTCCCCCTTCCTTTTCTTCTTTACCTAAACCAGCGTTTGCCCAATGTCATCATTCAGGTCTCAACTCAAGGATCATTTACGCAGGGAAAGCCCCTGATCACCTTGGTGCTTTAGTCACTAGGTCATGTCCAACTCTTGCGACCCTATGAACTTTAGCCCGCCTCTTCTATCCATTCGATTCTCCAGGCAAGAATACTGGAGCGGGTTGCCATTTCCTTTTCCAGGGGATCTTCCAGACCCAGGAATTGAACTTGGGTCTCCTGCACTTCAGGCAGATTCTTTCCCAACTGAGCTATAAGGACCTGATCACCTTTAAAAATTCAAATCTCTTCATGATAGGGTCTGATAGCATCCTATCACTCACACACACACCCACACACACAAGCAATTCTCACAGTCGGAAGTTTGCATTTACTTGTGTGAAACCTTCTCTTCCATCACTGAAAGTTATAAGGGCAGGCACCACGTCTGTTTTGCTCATCATGGCATCCCCAAAACCCAGAACAGAGCCCTTGACCTCGGTACTCAATACCTAATGGCAGGAAGGATGAAAGACTGCTTCCTCATCTGCGAAATGAGTGTGACAAAGTCAGCTAGGCTCTTTCACACCTCAGCCACCAAGGTGTGCAAGAAAGTCCCCTTGAATGAAAGAGTGATACGTGCAGGCATGGAGAGTCCCTGAAATTCAGGAGGTGCCGTCTCTCATCTCTCCTGCCTGGACCCTATGGGCACACAGTGCTGGAGAGGGACTCAGCCAGGAGTGACTGACTCCCAGATCCTTTCTTCGGAGTCTTTGAAAGAAGCAGCAGGGTGGCCAGACACAAGGCAAGGCATCCACACAGTTGGCACCTGCCTCCTTGGCTCTCTCCGTCAGGCTGCTCTCCATCAGTTCCCACTCCAGGGCCTCTGGGAGCCTCGTAGGCCTCTCCCAGTTCTCATGTGTCATGTTCTTCCTTGAAATGGAGCTGTACGTGTCAGTTCACACCCTGCCTCATCCCTATGGGGGTCTGGGCAGTCACAGGTGGAAACAGACAAGGAAGTCAGGGTAAAGGGAAAAGAGGGCAGGGAAACAAAGTAATACCCAGATGGCCTGGCTCATGGTTGGTCCACAGAACTCATGTCTTCGTCATTGGCAGGTCGAGGTTAAGGAGGGTGTGCCGACTTGAGCTTCCTGGCAGCCCCTCTGCAGAGCTTTCTGCCTGGCCTGTCCCATCAAGGACTCAGTGCTACAAGGAGACGGCACAGTCAACCCCAGGGTAGATGAAGACTCCTGATGAGTGAATGGCATCTGAATGAGGGATTGAGCCATTCACCAAACGTGGAGCCTCTATAAGCCTAGACAGATGTGACCTGGGAATGAACTGGAAGAGCTCCCAGCACTGCACACCCTCCACACACACACACCCACTGTTGACAGCCATGGCCAAGCCCATCAGCACGGCCTGAAGAATGTCCCCCTGCTCCCACCCACCTCCATCCTTCCCAGCTATAGCCCTACAAGCTGCATGATCCAGACAAGTCTCTTGACCTTCTAGGCCTTAACTGCCTCATCTATCAAATGGGAAGATTGCTCAGCCAAATGCAGGAGCATGGGCAGGGCAACCCTTCAAGGTCACTTCTGGGTCTAAGATCACAGACATGTTTCGTTTTGTCAACAATTCTCTCCTTCCAAGTGACCAATATGGCACCACTTTGCTGGAGACAACCCACCTTGAGTTAACAAACTCCCCAGCATCCAGCTCACCCACGCTTCATCAGAGACGTGGTGTCCCTGCAAGCTCCTGGACTTTCTGAATCATTACAGAGAGACCAGTGAATGCACGGGCCCTCACCCTTTCACAACAGGAGAAACAGGAAGCTCCAGGTGAGATCGTGACTTACAGGATCTGCACTCAAGGACACTGAGCTGCCAGGCAGCTGGCAAAGGGGACAGTGACACCATCTGACTCTTGGAATGGTGATGAGGACTAAATGAGTTGATACATCCCAAGTGCCAAGGACAAGGCTGGCACATGGGGAGTGCCCAGTAAGTATTAGCTATTGTTATTCTCCCAGCAGATCTGTGTGTCTGAGGACGAGGCCACAGAGAGGGTGGACTTGCTCATGAGTCACAGGCTCGTGAGCAGAGCCAGATTCCAGGGTTATGGGCTCACTCACAGTCCAGCACTCCTCCTCTTACCCGAAGACCAATGGGAAAAGAGAAACAGAGACAGGGACACAAAGCAAGCTCATTTGTGTCTAAGCCCTCATACTCCCCACAACACCCAGGTAGATTTAGAAAGAAAAAAAAAATGCAACAAATTACTGGCAAATTATAGCTGCCTATTAGGCAGACTTCATTGATGAAACTTCCCAGAAGCCAAGGTGTGATCACACTCAGGCCTCTGACAGTACCAGCTGGGATGATGCATGCACCAGTACATCTCTGTGGGTGAGGCGCTGCTTCGTCTGGATAGATGAATCACCCTTGAATTCTCCTTGTTAAAAAATCTCCACCAAGGTGGCAACCTTCCCACAAGAGCTGACTGCTCCCGGAGAAGGTGGGGAGAGCAAAGGGAGCTCCCTGGGGCAGACACGACCCGAGGAAGCAAGATGGGGCTCTGTGCTTTGTTTCCCACCAGAAAATAAGGGGCACATCTCCCAAGGTCCCTACGACGTGGAGAGCCCAAGCCCCTGCCCCTTGTCCTTCAGAGTCACCCCCTTTAAAGCCTGTTCCATGGATCCGATAGCCAAATTACGTCACTCTCCTATCCCCTCTTGTCAAACCTCAAGCCACATGCTATGTTTCCTTCCATCTCTGGCCCTCAGCCATGATATTCCCCTTGCTAGGAAGGCCTTCCCTCCTTGGTCCCTCATATGCCCACTTTCAGGTCCAGCTCAAAGCCACCACTTCCAGGGAGCCCTCTCTGGTCTTTGAACACCTACAGCACACTCAGCCAGCCCCACCATTTGCCCTCATGGGCTAGCGGATGGCAGGGGCTAAGGGCACATATTTTGAGCCAATCCTCCAGGCGTTGAATCCTACTTCCACTATGCCGTGGCTGTGTGATTTCATGGAAGCTACTAAACTCTCTGTGCCTTGGTTTCCCCATACTTAAGCACAAATAATCATAGCGCAGAGTTGCTCTGAGGGCTAAGTGACCCTATGACAGGGCCTTCTTGCCCCCAAGAGCAGCTATGATGATGATCACCAGACTCTCTCCTTAGCCTCATGTGAGATCTGCGGTTCCCCAGTTGGACTGCAAGCTCCTTGCAGGCACAGTCTGGGTCCTCTCCTTCCCTTGTCTCTCCCACCCCGCCTGGTACAGGGTGGAGCGCACAAGGAGGCATGGGATGGGTGTACAGAATACCCAGGTGTGGATGCGGTGACATACATCCGCAATAAGCATTGAACAGCAAAACTCTCGGGCCAGAGCCCAGGGGGAACTGAGGAATACATGGGATGCTCTTTTGTATCGGCCATAGCTTGACAGATAAGCAGGAGACAATAGTGTGATGAGGAAGTCTGGAAGCCAGCTCTCTCCACGGCTCTGCTGTTGGTAGCACTGGAGACGGCCCCCGTGGAATTGTGCCTCTAGTTTCCTTAAACACTCATTGTCACCTTTGACTTAGACACGGGTTCCGGAGAGGGAAGGTCACTGTCCTCCTGGCTCCTCAGATGCCCTGAGGCTCAGAGAGATTGGATGGACCTCGTCCAGTGAGGTTCCAGTGAGAACCATCTCCCTCACTCAAAACAGCCCATCAGATGAAAGGCACATGTCAGACTCTGGACAAGGGCTCCTCCTCCTGGCCTTCTGGTCCAGCCCACACCCCTGTCCTGACTCCCCTGGCAGCCTGCCGGATGCCGGTACCTCCATTATGAAGCGGGAAGCAGACTTCCTCTCGAAGAACAGCTTCTGCTCCCTCTTGTTGGTGCACAGGTACTTCTGCTGGGTGCACACGGCATCGCAGCCATAGATGACGATGAAGATGTTGGCGTCTGTCCCAGCGGCAAAGACATCACTGGTGTAGAGGGTGATCTCGTAAGGGACAACTGGGGAGGGGACAGAGGGCAAAGTCAGAAGGGGAGGTGAAAACAGGAAACGAATGCAAGCAGGTCAAGCTCTTCATCAACACCACCGCTCTGGATCTGTCCCTTCACTGGGAGCTGCTACCCAGGGGCCTGAACCTTTATGTGGTTGCCTAGCAACCCAGGGTGGAGGGAGGTATCCTGATATGGCTTGTGCCCATCAAAAACCCCTGTCACCTCAGACTAGGGTCTCCATGCCTCTCCCATCACCAAGCTAGTACAACAGACTGGGTGAAAGCACAGGCTCCATCTAGCCTGATTGTGTGACCTGTGCAAGTCGCCTAGGAGCCTTGGTCTCCTCACTTGTTACAGCATCCTCGGTGCAGTCCTTGGCTGCAGACATCCTATACACAGGAGCATTATGTTTCAGGGGACAACCACCAGTCAGATCGGCCAGCCTACAGTAGTGAGAGTCCTTTCTCTTCTCTTCTCACCCCTTCTACTACTCTCACGGGCTCCACACTGCCCTGCCCTTCCCCGGCAATACAGACTTTCAGATGATGATAGAGGAAGTGATGTGTCAAAAATTCACCTAATTGGTCCACTTTCTCCTTTTCTTTAGCTGGTAAAGGAATTACATTTAGCTTCTTTTCAAGTTCGTTTTTTCCCCCCAGTCAAGATAAAATCTTACAACAGTGATTTCTTTGGTGTGTTAATGACTGGAGTGAGGACTGATTAAGGGGTTGATAATGACCCTTCACTGTTAGACTTTGGAGAAGGAAATGGCAACCCAGTCCAGTACTTTTGCCTGAGAAATCCCACGGACAGAGGAGACTGGCAGGCTACAGTCCATGGGGTTGCAAAGAGTCAGACACGACTGAGCAACAACAGCAATAAATGTTAGACCTTATCTTTTCTCCTTTTTGGGTCTTACAACCAACCTACACTATTATCTCTATTTTGCAGACAGAGAAGTCAGGCTCTTTGCCTGATGTCATCAGCTAGCTTGGAGTAGAAATACATCCCGTATTTCCTTTCCGTGGGTCTAGAGCTCTGTCCACAGCCAGCACAGGGCCCGGGGAATTCCCAAGGTGGGCCTGGCCAAGGGTCAACCCCGGATGAGGGACTGGGAGTTGGTGGGCGGGTGAGGAGGTCTAGGAGGAGGCCCAGGCTTGCCCTGCAGGACTCCTACATGGTGTGTACCGCCTTGTCTGAAGCTCTGCGTGGAAAAGGTCCCTGACGATGGTGCCATCATCTTCATTCTTGGCCAACCAGCGGCCACAGGGGAACGTCATGCACTTTCCAAGGGATGGGGCGTCCACTTCTACCCAGTCTACAAACCAGCCTGGAGCCTTGCCTGGAGGGAAGGAGACACAGAACCCCTCAAGGACCTCTACACAGATGGCTTTCTGTGCACAACTTCAGGACTCCAAGCATCCTTCCCTAGTCAAAGGCTGGTGCCTATGGCTCCACTGTGGACTCATCATTCCTTCTGCTTACAGCAGTGTGGACTGATTCCAGTGTACTTTACCGGATCCTACTCTGGGCTGCTGTCAGTGAAATGAGCAGGAAAGAAGGGATATGGAGAAGAGATGACAGGAGGCAGAGTCTGAGGGGAGGAAAGCAAAGAACCGTCCAGGGTGGAAGGTATTGCCAAAAGGGAACCCAGAAGCCAGAGAGAGCCTTTGTTAACAAGGGCTCCATACTTTCATCCAGTGGCAGGGCGACATGCCTCCCTGGCCTCAGTTTATGATTCAGGAAGGGAGGGAAACCAATGGAGGACCTATGCTCCTCCCTGGGAAAATGAGTGCTCAGGTTTAAAGAAGGAAATGAAAGCCAGGCAGAGACCTTGTCCCTCAGTCCCAGAGGCAAGGAGAAAGGCTCCTTCTTCAGGCTCACGAGATATGGTTTGAAGACCAAAAAAAAAAAAAAAGAGTCCTGCTTTACTGAGAGAGAAGAAACTTGGGCACAGTATTAGGGGGTTCTGGGAAGAACTGGCTCCATCCGTGGTTCTAAGTGGAGCCCCCAGACCAACAGCTTCAGCATCACCTGTGAGATATAAAATCTCTTGGGTCTCGTCCCAGACCTACTGAATCAAAGACTGGCTGCACACTGAAATTTCTGACTGTAGAGTTTGGGGAGAAAGCTTTAACAGTCACTGGTGTCTGGGCCCTACCTTGATCAATTAGACCAGAATCTCTGTGTGCAGCCATGAAGGGACTGAGGAAGCTGTCATTATGGAAAGCAGATGACATCCAAGCCTACCCTAGATTCTTTCCTAGTCACCCATGGGGACCTGCCCATGGTCCTCATGTTCTCAGCCAGGAACAGAAGGGAGGGAAGCCAGACCTGTGTTGTCATGACCAATTCTGACTTTCCACAGATCTCCCAGGTCCAGGGTCTCCACTGTGAAGATTTCGATGCTATCCCTCTCAAACTTGTCACTGTTGGTCTTGGAGGATTTCAGGAGGGTCATTCCTGCAACCAAATGGCCCCAACATGACTGGCTAGGCCTGAGGCCTTCAACCCTAGTCTGACTATCCCTCTTAGTCTCTTCTCCTAATGAGCAAATTTCTGAACTTCGGTCAAATTTAGACTATACAGTTACTATCCGTGGGGCATTTTTGGTATTTTGAATGTGTGTGTGTGTCTGTCTTTGTATGGAGCTTTGCAATAACTCTTTGACATATGTATTTTTATTTCCTGCTTTGCTAAAGAAAAAGAGACACACCCACAAATTAAGGGCCTTATCCAAGATCACCCTGGAGAAAGTGGTGGGGCCCTAAGACACACCCCTCAGGTTTCTCCACGTGGGGAGGGAGCCACCCTTGCATGTTCCCTGGAGTGAGGAAACAGGGGCTCCCCTGCAGAATGGGGCATATGGCAATTCTCTGGAGACTCTTCTCTGGATGACAGAAGAAGGATTGGATTCTAGCGCCCCTCACCAGCCACCTCACCATACATGCTCTGTCCTAGGGCTCTGAATGTGGTGTCGATCTGAAATTTAAGATGGTCCCAGGGTCATCATCATCCCCTCCTGCCTCATTCTTCAAATCTCCTTATCCCTGTAAGCCCTGCCTCATGTAGGAAGTCTTTTGATAATCATAGACTTACTGCAGATGATTTAAGTGCAGAGTCAGACAGACCTTGGTTATTGTCTGGGTGGCCTTGGGCAAATTACTTAATTCTCTGAGATCTGGTTTCCTCAGATGTCAAAAGGGGTGGCTTTGGAGTTGTGACTATTTAATAAGATGATCACTACTGAGTGTTGAAGAATGTGCCAAACACATAGAAATCCCTTGGCAAATAAAAGCACTCTGTTAGGCCCCCTCAATTTCATTGACTATGGTTCACTAACTATTGCAGTGACATACATTTGTAAGTTTCAACCGGATTCATTCATTATATTTGCATTATTTAACCTATTAAATGATAATAATATTAATAATAAATGGTTTATTGTCATTTTGTCTCAAATATTTTACACATTAAATTTCATTACATCCACAACTCTGTGAGATATCTGCTAGTTTAATTTCCATTTTACAAAAGTGCGTGTGTGTGCTCAGTCATATTAACTGTTTGTGACCCCAAGGACTGTACCCCCCAGGCTCCTCCGTCCATGAAATTTTCCAGGCAAGAATTCTGTGTTGGGTTGCCATTTCCTACTCCAGGGAATCTTCTCAACCCAGGGATCAAGCTCCTGTCTCTTCTGCCTCCTGCACTGACAGGCAGATTGTTTACCAACTGTGCTACCAGAATATGCTACAAATGGGGGCAACTAAAGCAAACAGCAGTTAAGCCCCTTTCCCAAGATCACACAGCTAGTAAGTGGTACAGGAGAAATTTAAACCAATCAGTCAAGCTCGAGTACACAAGACTGATTTAGAATATGAGCATCCCAAAGTCGGTGATTACAAAGTCAGGTTTCACCCCTTCATTCTTCAGCAATGCTTAGAATAGAGCCTTAGGAGTATGAGAAAACACGTGACGTATGTGAGGAACTGGTTCCTGTCTGAACTCAGAATGGCTAGACAGGTGGCCCAAGGAGTCAGCTGACTCCAGCACATGTGCCACCTTCTGCGATGGCCCTGACAGAGGCTCCAGAATGACTCCAAGATTCCCTGAGCCTCTCATATCAAGAGTACCATGGAACCCACTGGCTGAATCTTATTGGAGGTTGGGAAGAGCCACCATTCCCCAGGTCGTTACTGAGATAGAGTTACAGCTACCTCTGCATTTAGAATAGAAGGGAAAAGCTGGCAAAAGACACAGAGCAGAGACCTCTCACTGTGTGGACTGAGGAGCTCCTTCACCATAGTTTTGAAAGGCCCCCATAGTGACGCCTCAAAGAAGGGCGGAGGAAATGGTTAAACAAAACAAAACAAAAACCACCTTTCAGGAAGGCTGGACAAAGACTTGGGCACCACTACCTGGGGAGAGGTTGCTGAGGGGAAGATGATTCTCACAGCTTCCAAACACTTGTAGGGTGTAGAGGCAGCAACGAGGGCCGAGAGAGGACTTAGAAGGACTTAAAAAGAATTTTAAAAGAACATTTACAAGAACAAGGAATTGCCTTTCTCTCTTGGGGTCAGTCGCATGTAATCTTTCAAGAGTCAGAGGCACGCAAGTGTACAAAATAGGGACAGGAAAACCTCTCAAGTAAATGGTGCCGGGAAAAAGGATGTCTACAGGTGAAATAATCCATTTGGATCCTTATCTCACATCATACACAAAAATCAGCTCAAAATGAATTACAAATTTAAATGTAAGACCTGAAACTGTAAAATGCCTAGAAAAAAAAAAAATAAGGAAAACATTTGATGACATCGGTCTTGGTAATGAGTTCATGAATATGACACCAAAAAATTAACAAGTGAAATTACATTAAACTAGAAGCACGGGAAAAGAAACTGATTTCTGTAGAATGGGAAACATATTTGCAAATAATTTACCTATANGGGGTTAATCACCAACATATATAAAGAAATATACTACTTAATAATAAAGAAAATCTAATAACTCAATTAAAAATGGGCTAAAGACTTAAATAGACTTTTCTCCAGATAAGATATAAAAATGGCCAATAATATATGAAAAAAGTATTCATTGTCACTAATTATGAGGGAAATGTAAACCAAAACTACAATGAGATACCATCTCATACCTGTCAGGAGGTTACTATCAAAAAAAAACAAAAGACAACAAGTGTTGGTGAGGATGTAGAGAAACTGGAATCCTTATACACAGTGGGTGGAAGTCCAAAATGATGCAGTTGCTCTGGAAAATAGTATGAAAGTTCTTCAAAAAGTTGAAAATATAGCTACCATAAGAACCTGCCATCTCACTTCTGGGTATATATCCAAAAGAATGAAATCAGGTCCTTGAAAAGATATTAGCCGGCCTACGTTTGCTGCAGCACTATTCACAATAGCTAAGACATGGGATAAAAATCCTAAATGTCCATTGACAGATGAATGGATAAAGAAGATATGGTATATACATACAATGGAATATTACTCAGCCTTGTAAATGGAGATTCTGTGATATGCAACAATGTGGATGGTTCTTGAGGATATTATGCTAAGTGAGATAAGCCAGGCAGAGAAAGACTAATACAGCATGACTCTACTGAAATGAGATATCAAGGTCAAATTCATAAAATCAAAGACTGGATTGGTGGTTACCAGGAGCAAGGCGTAGAAGAAACAGGGAGTTATTTGGACGGGGAGGCCTGGCGTGCTGCGATTCATGGGGTCGCAAAGAGTCGGACACGACTGAGCGACTGAACTGAACTGAACTGAATCATCAGGCATCTAAAGTTTCAGTTTAGTAAGATGAACCACCTTTAGAGATCTGTTGTACATCATGAACCAACAGTCAACAATAATGTTTGTATGTTTAAAATTTGGTAGGAAAACAGATTGCATGTTAAGTGTTCTTCCCACAATACAATAAAACAGTAAAGAAAAATTTTAAAATGACTTCTTAAAAAAGAAGGTGAGAGACATGACCAGGATATCTCTGGAAAGTTCCACTGTCTCTTCCAGTCTCCCTCGAGAGGAACACAGGTGAATTGCTCTCTTACCAGTGTCATCTTGAGTGCCAAAGAGTGTGATGAAGACATTGGCATCGGTGCCAGCATTCTTCTTGTCCCCAGTCTTTATGGTCACTGAAAATGTGGTAGACTTATCTGCCAGGAGAAGAGTGTGGAGAAGTGAGTGGTAGATTGCACCTCCCATGAAGGGAGGAGGGAGATAACATATTGAGCACGTTTCTCTGCTTAGGTTGACTGTTTCTTGGAGTCACTTTCCTTGCTGTATGTGTTGTTCTGTAGTTGCCTTTAGTCTGGAAACTTCCAGAAGGCAGAGATGAGACTCCCCATCCCTACTTCCAGCTCACACAGGAAACCCTCAATCAGTAAAGTTGTAAGATGCTTAAGGAAGACTTGGAGTGACTGTGGGGTTCAAAGTCTCATCAGCCAGGAACCCTGGTCTGACTCCTCCAGGTTGGGAAATTTTAGGGATGCGAGTTTCAAGGAAGGGAGCAGAAGCATCCCAGCACTCTTGAAAGTTCATACTTCCCCTTGACAAAAATATTCATATTGGGAGTCTATAACGAGCCGGGAGGGGAGGACGCAAGACTGTCAAATGAAAGGAGAGTCGCTCAGTCGTGTCCGACTCTTTTCGACCCCATGGACTGTAGCCTACCAGGCTCCTCTGTCCATGGGATTTTCAAGGCAAGAGTACTGGAGTAGATTGCCATTTCCTTCTCCAGGGGATCTTCCCGACCCAGGGATCGAACCCAGGTCCCCTGCAGAAGCTTTACCATCTGAGCTACCAGGGAAGTCTAAGTCAAAACTAGCTGTAACTATTCTGTTATATTCCATTCCATTCCTGATAATAACTCCATGCTAAGCCATGTACTTTACAGCCAGCTATATGCTAGACATGTGAGAACACGCCCCTGTCACCTTCCCATTCTTGCCAAGGAAGACTGAGAGGGCAGCTCAGATAGATTCCCAGAGAAGGAAGTGCTCGGAGTCCAGAGTGGAGAGGAAGATGGAGACCTAGTTGGGGAAAGACAGAGGAGAGGGGTGCTGGAGGGAAGAAATCAGCTCTAGTTTAGGAAACCTTTCTGCTCCAGGGCCAGGTTGTCGAGGGGGGTGCTGTCACCACCTCCCCCGCCCTCCTCCGTGCTTGGTGGCAGCACATAGGACTCGTCCACTGGCAACAGCTCCCTGGACAGCTGGCCATCGTCCTCCTCCACGGCCAGCCAGCGTTGGCACGGGAAGTAGTACCTGTGTGGGAGGGGAATAGGGAAAGTTTGGGAATGTCTCTTTGAGAAGGTCTCATGAAAGAGCAGTCATGGCTGAGACACAAGAGGCCCTCATGGGGCCCAAATGCTCCCCTGTCTGCCCCCACCCCCCAGCACTGCCCTCCCATCATACCTAGGAATCACCCCACTAGTTGTTTGCCTGGTGGTGGTTTAGCCACTAAGTCGTGTCCAACTCTTGTGACCCCATCGACTGTAGCCTGCCTGGCTCCTCTGTCTATGGGTTTTCCCAGGCAAGAATACCGGAGTGGGTTGCCATTTCCTACTCCAGGGGATCTTCCCAACCCAGGGATCAAACTCAGCTCTCCTGCTTTGCAGGAAGGTTCTTTACCAACTGAACTACAAGGGAATCCAGTTTGCCTGGAAGTCTATGCTTGCCTGGAGTAGATGACAAACATGGGATGTGGTTTCCATACACCACATGGAAAAAGGCTGTGTTAACAGTGCCTGGAATCAGGGTCACATAGGAGGACTCTATAGAAAGAGGGGTTTCTGGGGATTGTTCTGGCCTTTTCTAGAATCAATCTATTAGCCAGAGCTACTTTGGCAGAGAATACTGTACACAGGAGGTGCTTCATACCTAAAGGATTGTAACGGAATGACCCACTCAAGCTTCTGAAAGATTCAAAGAATATGACCTTTAAGGAGCTGGCACAGCAGACAGTGGACACCAGCCAGGGAAGGGAGGTCCAAGTTAGACTCCTCAGTGGAGAGGCTGAACCCAGTGCAAGGGAGGAGCCGGGATGGAAGGGAAGGCAGGACGAGGGCTGGGAGAAGCAGCAGAGAGTGGGGACTAAGCACTCGCCTCTAGAGCCAGACTGGGTTTGAATCCTGGCTCTGCCACCTACAGTCCCGTGAGACTGAACAAGTTTCTTTACAACTCTTTCTGTGAGAGTTGCCAGATTTAGCCTGCAGAATCACAGGACTCCCAGTTAAACTGGAATTTTAGATGAGCAAGGTATAATATTTGGGACACACTTATACTAAAATATTATTCTTTGCTTATCTGACTTTCAAATTTAAGTGGCCATTCTACATTTTATCTGGCAACCCTCTATAGAATGAGGATAATGTTGCCTATTTCAAAGGCAGTGGTGAGAATTACATGAGGTAAACATTTTTAAGTGCTTAAATTGCCTGGCTCTTGGTACATTCTTGGTTAAAAATTCGCTAATACTTTGATAGTGATGATGATGATGATGGTGATGGTGATACTTCTTTTCGTTGTCTTCAGCCCAAGCCTGGGATTTCTGGAGGCTGTGGGATGGACAGTTCACCATTGGGCCCCTGGGCTCGAAGAACAACTCAGAGGGTTTGGGGACAGACAATCTCTAAGTTGGGACTGCTGCACCCCATCCCTACCACTGTCCAGGTGCATAAGATGCATTCAGAGACAGATCAAAGCCTGGAGAGGCTGGGAACGGTGTAGATTGGAGGTTTCATCCCTTTCTGAGCCCCACACCCTCCTACAGACCTTACTGCCTCCAATCAGCATGTGAGAGGAGCAGGGCCAGGGACGTGGAGGTGCAACTACGCATCAAAAGTGAAACTGAAAGTCACTCAGTCATGTCCAGCTCTTTGCGACCCCATGGACTAAACAGTCCATGGAATTCTCCAGGCCAGAATACTGGAGTGGGTAGCCATTCTCTTCT
Organism: Redunca redunca; assembly: GCA_006410935.1. Classification (NCBI taxonomy): domain Eukaryota; kingdom Metazoa; phylum Chordata; class Mammalia; order Artiodactyla; family Bovidae; genus Redunca; species Redunca redunca. The sequence goes on along the minus strand of SJYQ01006734.1, from coordinate 70,385 downwards.
CCAGGAGATCTTCCCAACCCAGGGATTGAATCCAGATCTCCCCCATTGCAGGCAGATTCTTCACCAGCTGAGCCACCAGGGAAGCCCAAGAATACTGGAATGGGTAGCCTATCCCTTCTCCAGTGGATCTTCCCCCACCCAGGAATCGAACGGGGGGGTCTCCTGCATTGCAGGTGGATTCTTTACCAACTGAGCTGTCAGGGAAGCACCCCCCCCCAACAAACCCCCATAGGTATGCATCAAGGGATATGGATTTAAAGGGTGGGAGAAGCTCAGTCTTGAGAGAGACAAACTAGATTGCTTTGAAATTAGTGTTTAAGTGAAAAATGCATATTGTTCCACTTTTCAGCCTTCTAAATGTATGAATGGAAAAGTTAAATTTTTCTTCAACCAAATAATTTATGAATAATAGGCTTTAGTTCTAAATTATGGCAAATTAAGGGAGAGAGACAGAAATAAAGAAAAGAGTAGGGTTGGGGCCGCGGAGGAGTAACGAGAGTGTGGGAGGCTGGAGGAGGACAGAGACAGAAGGAGACAGAGGCATAAGGAGCTGGAGAGACTGATACTCGGAGACAGAACAGTCAGCAAGACAGAAAGGGGCGGGCGCAAGCCCTCCCACACCCGCGAAGAGCGCATGCGCAAGGCATCAGCACCTGTCTTCTGGGCTCATCACCCCTGCTGTCTTTGAGATACCTGCTCGGGGAAGTTAGAGGTGCTCAGCACGCCCACTGCGGGGCAGCATCGCGGGCCCTGAGCCTCCGGATCCCGCTCCCTAGGGGGAGAACCGGAGCCAGAGGTCGGACGGGCCTGAGTGCCGGCCATTTAGCCTCCACCCCCAGTGATGCCAACAAGCACCCACAGGATGTCTAGCGGAGGCCTGGACCTCTGGGCCAGTGTCCTCACCTTCCTCCCAGAGGAGGAATAAATCCTGCTCCAGGAGGCCTGGGGAGGGCACTAGGTGGCTGTTTTTCAGGAGCGAAGAAGAGAGGCGTGCAGGTGTTCTGGCCGGGTGCCCACCACTCCAGCCAGGGCAATGGAAGGAATAGAGAGCTGGAGTCAACAGGAGGTTTAAACTGAGTGTGGAAGCAAAGCTCGGGGCCCCTAAAAGGTTGAGTTTCACTTACAAGTAAAACTGGAATGAGCGGATTGCACACTGAAACCTGTAAAATATATTTCATGCGTGGCCTTTCCCATTTTGTGCATAAAGGCTGAAGCTCATCAGATATGCCCACTGGTGTTATGGGAAGAGTGGAGTGACCGCAGAGTGGGTCTGGAGCTCAGGGACTCTGGGTTTGCGCCTCTGGTCTTCCCCTAACATGCTGCATGGCCCCTGCACCCCAAGTTTCATCACATTAAGGCTGGATGAAATCATCTGTCAGGTCTTTTCTGTCTCAACATTCTGTGAACCTCACACCACCCCCGCCCCAAATCCTGGAGGAGTGAGGGGTTTTGGAGAATATCTTCCTGTTAGGTGAAACTTACGGGGGAAAATAATTCAAACTTTTTGATCAACCCTCACTGGAAAGTCCAACCAACATATCTGCCACTTGTAATGGAATTCAAGAATAACAAATGTCTTTCACAATTCAGGGTCTTATGACACCCATCAATCAGAACAGGAAGCTATGTCTTAGGGTTCAAACCAGAGGTGGAAAAAGGCTATCTGATCGAGTGTGGACAGAGCTCAGAACACTAAATACATTCCTAACTTCTGTGGCATTTGCTTTCTTCCTCTCTGAAGTTGAGTGATTCAATTTTATTGCAGATCTATATAAAAAGATAGCTAAAGTATTAGAGGAGGAAGGAAGATGTGGCAAATCTCATTTAGTCAAAAAGGAAGGGGGTGAGGAAGCAGCAGAGAGAAAGACTTAACAAAGACGCCTTAATTCAAGACAACACATTCCCAAATGTCCGCCCATTTCTGTTATGTATTCAGAAACGAAAACATCAGAGATTCATAGCTTTAGAGGTGAGGAGGACTTTGAATTTTTAAGCGTTTGCTAATGTACTTGGAATCTCTGGGCTGTAAGGGGTCTTTAAGAGCCAGTGCACAATTGGTCACATCTCCTTCCATTGTAAGGAAGAACATGGAAACACACTGGGGCAAAGCCTCCACCAGCCTGGATGTCTGAGAGATCACGGTGATTCTCAACATATACTCCCCTGATCCCTTCCCCCCGTGACATGTGTTATGAGCAAGAACTAAGCTCCCATTGTGTGAGGCCACTGACATTTTAGGGCTACTTGTTATCTAGCAGAACTTAGCCTATTCTGACTGATGCAACTTGGGATACCACATGGACATGATTGTCAAATAAATGGTTGCTAAAGTGATGAGAAAGGAAGAGGTTGCCCAGGAGCGTGTATTTAAAGTGTCTCTGCCAGAAGTCAGGCAAACTGAACACCCCACGAGCTCAGAGTCTCCTCACCCCTTGCCGTCCACAGTCACTGGCATACATGGGCACCACAGGAATCAATGGAATTGAAAGGCATCGTGCCCTCTTCAGGTGAAACGTTCTTAATTCCTCCTTCAGAATTCCTGCCACAACTCCTAGGTTTCTTAATCAGCCACTATTCTTTTCTTGAAGATGCATTTTCTCTTTTCCATCAGCCCTCTTAGAATACGGTGCCTGACGTCACCCCAAGGCTCAGGAAGTGTCTGAGCAGAGCCCGTGAGAGGAGCGGTCCGGCTCTCCTCATTCCAAGTGTGATGGGACTGTCAACGTGAACATCAACCTGACACTTCTTAAATGTTTTTTTTTTCCAGAGAGGCCAGTGGTGAAGCCTCCCAGCCTAGAGTCCTCAGACAAACTGTCTCAGCTTCACAGTTTTCTCCCTGCCCAAGGGACTAGCAGCCTCCTTATATGAGAGGATGCGAGTCTGTGGGTAGAGCCCCGGTCAACCCACGGGAGACCTCAGATCCCAGGACAATGCACTCAGAGCCATTCACAGCTGCAAACCACCATTAAAAAGACTTTCCGCATCATTCGATCACGGACCCTGACAGCCTGAGACTCCTCTAAAAGACCTCAAGCACTCTCTATTTGGAAAATAATTCTTTTTTTTTTTCTGCAATTGAGTTGCAGATCAATAAATCTTCAGCCTCCACTTCCCCCAGTCCCCTCCTCCTGGGGTTTCGAGCTCAGACTCAGCTGCCCTCCAGAGCAATGGTCTCAGAGGCCAGAAGGGCTCCAAGGGGTCCTGCTGAGGCTCCACTGAATCTGTCCAGCTCTGGATATCAGACCCCTGGGGCCACTGTGGCTCTGTCTGGGTGACCTCATGGCGGCGGCAGGGGCTCTGGGCATCACACCCTCTCTTGAGCCTTTCTGCTCAGAAAGCATCTCCCGGGGGGCCCTGACAGCGGCTGACATCTCCCTGCTCCTTCCCCCCAGCTCCCATGCTCAACTTCAGCAGGGTGCCCATGGAATGCCGCCAGCCAGGAGCCTGGATGTGTTCTCAGTGTGGCTTTGGAGCCCCTTCGCCCTGTCTTGGCACCCTCTCCAGTGTTCTTCTCCTGTTTCCTATCCTCCATGATCCTCATGCCCAAGAAAAACACAGTGACCCACTGCGTCTCGTATGAGCCCCCTGGCTCTCCACCTCTGTGCCACCCGAATCACATTTTCCAACTGCTTTTAATGCCCTCTGTTTCAAGCACTCAAACATCCAAGAGCTGCTTGTTCATAAAGGCACATCTTGATGCCACCTTGGATAAAAGAGCAGCCTGATCACCTACCATCACACCCTCCTCCCCGGTCCCCTCAATGTTCTAGGTTACCACGTGGAGACCACCAGCACCTGCTCGCCCTGAGGTCCCTGTGCTGCCCCTGCCTCCCTGGCTGTCAGCTCCTCAACCACCCTGCACATTCTCCTGCCCCATTTCCTAGCTGTCTGGCCACTTTTAGATATTGACTCACTGGAACCTTCCTGCTCAGGGAAAGAACGGATACTTCCTTTTACTGGATGTTGGGCCCCCTGACACACACTTAGTCCTCGCAATGATTTTGTGAAAGAGTTTCTTTATGCCCACTGTATGGATGGAAGAACTGAGACTCGAGAGGTGACTTCCGAGGCCACACAGGCAAAGAGTGGAAGAGAAAGGAATTAAACCTGAACTACCTCCTGTCATAGGTTTCTGCTCTTCAAAGGTGGTGTCTGAGCCAGTTGCTTAGCATGGCTCATGTTTGTTGAATTAATGAATGAATGAACACATCAAGCATAATTTTATTTATTAGTTAATAAGTATCTATGGTGTGCCTATTACGTGCTGGGCACTCTTCTAGGGACTGGGTGGTGAGGGGCAGACACAGCAGTGAACAAAACAGATGAAGTTATTTCCTCATTCAGGGGACCTCATATTCTACATCAGGGAGAGGAAGAATGACTAAATGGAGCAGTGTATTGTAAGTCAGTGATGTGGGGAAAGTAAACAGAGGAGGAGGAATAAAAGGTCCACGGCTGGGAGTGGGGCCTCGCTGAGCCGGTGGGCTCTAAGCAGAGACCTACCTAGACAAAGGATGAGCAAGCCATCGGAGTAGGGAGGGGACAGCATATGCAAAGGCCCTGAGGGGGGCCACGTCTGCTGGCTTCAGGGAACAGCAAGGAGTGAGCCAAAGGGGTGGGACCGGCCACTGGACGTGCTCTCGCTCTTACTGTGACAGACCCGGGAGCCTCTGCGCAGCGTGAGCAGAGAAGGCACATGGCCTGGGGGTCTGGACAGCTGCAGACACGGGCAGGGCCTGGGTGAGGCGGAGGGGCCAGCCAGGAGGCTCTGACCAGGAGGTGCTGAAGATGGGGAGGGGCGTCTGACAGCTTTTCTGACAGAAGGGGCAATGGACAGAGGGGTGGGGAGCGGCAGAGAGGAGTTACGGGCACCCAGTCTGCAAGGAGACCAGTGACCGCATCCAGGACAGCTCAGTGTGCCTTCACCCTTCCGGGTGCAGAGGTCTTATTCCTGAGCTAACAAAGGGCATGGAAGGTCGTGGCGCTGCTGAGAAGACAGTGCCTGTCCGAGAGAGAGAAGATTCACTGCTCTCATTCTGCTTCCAGTGAACGGCCACGGTTTTACATCTCTCTCCCAGGGCAGGCTTTGCTCAGAGTCACTCTCTGCTTGCGCATGGCTGGAGCCAGCTGAGCACAGAGCCCTTACTGCTGCTTCAATACCAATGAAACAAAGTAAAGAAACCATGCAACACCAACAAGGAAGGAGTGGGGGAAGGAAAAAGTAAGGGCAGTGAAAAGGAGAGAGGAGTGATGAGAAGGGTCCATCACAAGAGTGATAAAGACAGAAGACGCTTGAGCAAATGTAACAGGAGCCTGTAGCCTGTGTAAAGCAACTGTAGAAAATGGCCTGACTGAGATACTCAAGGAGCACCTGGAGAGACAGAAATGTGTGCCTGGGGGAGCACTTCACAGTCTAAATGTGCAATTCTCTGCACATACATTTAACAGCAAAATGATCAAAATTCCAACAGGGTTTTTTATTTTATTTTATTTTTTAGTGTATTATAGTTTGGCATTTAGCATCTTTTTTTTTACTATTGTGTTAGTTTCCCCACTAGTTAGTTTTCAAACCACAGTTTAAATGGGGACATCACTGAAATTTTAAGCTGTTTCTCTATTGCTGATTTTTTAAAAATTTTTATTTTTACTTTATTTTGCTTTACAATACTGTATTGGTTTTGCCATACATTGACATGAATCAGCCATGAGCATACATGAATTCCCTATCCTGAACCCCCCTCCCACCTCCCACCCCATATCATCTCTCTGGATCATCCCCGTGCACCAGCCCCAAGCATCCTGTATCCTGTATCGAACATAGATTGGCGATTCGTTTCTTACCCCAACAGGGTTTTTTAAAAAGTCACCTAATGTCTTAATTTGAAAAGATAAGAACAGATAATATTCTTAATAATGAAAGAAGACAAGTATGGACAGAAGTTAAAACAGATTATAGAGCTGCAATAATTTTCAAGTATGTTGGGCTGGCCCAGAGATGCCCAATCAACTGAACAGAGTTCACCGACCCTAACCAGGCTGCATGGGATGGTCACAGTTTGTCCCTGTCCTTGCATTTTTCTGGAGCACTTTGTCTTTGTCAAGATTAAATGCTTTCCTTAGATTTTGAGACCATCTTGGGATATAAGTTGGGCTATTATCTTTAAACCCATTTATCAGAAGAGCAAATGAAAGCTCATGAAGATGGAGTTTGGGATTGACATGTACACACCATTATATTTAAAATAGATAACCAATAAGGAGCTACTATATAGCACAGGAAACTCAGTCTACTAACCTGAATGGGAAAAGGATTTGAAAAAGAATGGATAGTGGTATGGGTATAACTGAATCACTTTGCTGTACACCTGTAATGAATACATCATTGTTAATCGACTATACTGCAATATAAAATAAAAAGTTTTTATAAATATGGTGTAGTAACTTGTCCAGGGTGAGCTGGTGAGTTTCTGGCAGAGCACCTACCCTAGGTGAGGACCCTGGTTCCCAGCGTGGGCTTGTCCCACAGCCCTTCTCTGCCATCACGGGGACCTCATGTGACCTCATAGAAATCCATGACACTGGGCTGTATGTGAGCTGTTCCTTAGTGTCCCCATCTGGAGTTATCTCTTGGGCTGGTGGGGCAGGGCTGAGGTGGAAGATGGGGTGACCTCCATCAACCCCTACCTTGCACAGAGCGGGAAATGTTTCAAGAGATAGCAGGCCAACATGTTGTTTAATCCAAACATTTATTTCTTAAGTGCCCTCGACATTCTGGGCACTGGCAGGCCCTCAGCAGCTCCACAAACCTCTAGAGGTCTTGCCGGCTTCCCTCTCTGCCCACTGCTGTGCCCCTGCCCCCAACAGCTCCAGGTTTTCTTCCATGTCTATTGCCCCTGACTCCTCTCATTCAAAAGGCAATGTGGCCTAATGGTGGGAACACACCGGATTCATCTCTGATGGTCTGGAGTTCTGGTCCTGGCTCTGGCACAAACTGACGCTGGGGCTACAGCCTCCCCTCCCTGGGGTGTGGTTCCTTCACCTGTCAGGAGAACAAGACCCCCTTCCCACCCTACCTCCTGGGGGTATCTGTGAATCTGGAGCAAGGGTCAGGAAGCTATGGCCTGTGAGCCAAATCTGACCCACCACACTTATGTACCCAAGCAAAGGTTTTACATCTTTAAATGGTTGAAAACAATATAAACAAAAATAGTTTTTGTGACATGTGAAAATTACATGGAATTCAAGTTGCTGTGCCCATGAATGAAGTTTTCGTGGAACACAGACACATCCATTTACTTTGCTGTTGTTGCTGTTGAGTTGTTAAGTCATGTCCAACTCTTTGTAACTCTATGGACTGTAGACCACCAATCTCCTCTGTCCATGGGATTTCCCAGGCAAGAATACTGGAGAGGGTTGCCATTTCCTCCTCTAGGGGAATCTTCCTAACCAAGGGATCGAACTCACATCTCCTGCATTGGCAGGCAAATTCTTTACTGCTGAGCCACCAGGGAAGTCCAGTTCCTGACTACTCTAACTTAAAAAAAAATCAACCAGCTTAAATAAAATCCATTCACTTAGGTATCTATGGCTACTCTTCTGCAGCAAAGGCAAAGCCAAACAATTGAAACAGAGACCAAATGGCCTAAAATATTTACTATCTGGCCTTTACAGAATTGGAGTAGGAAATGGCAACCCACTCCAGTATTCTTGCCTGGAGAATCCCATGGATGGAGGAGCTTGGTGGGCTACAGTCCACGTGTCGCAAAGAGTCGGACACGACTGAGCGACTTCACTTTTTCACTTTACAGGATAAGTTTCCTAATTTCCAGTCTAGAACATTAAAGTCATGTCCTGGAAGTCACTTTATACATGGAGAGACTTGTGAATAGTAAGTCTGGGCATGGAGATTGGGCCATGGCTTTCTGAAGTGATGAACTTAAAGAACTGGATCAGACATTCCACCAGACTGCCCGCCTAACAGGGCAAGCAGCTGAGGGGCAGCCCAAGGAGGGGGAAGAGAGGGAGGCATTGCCCACCCAGCCAGCTCCATGGGCCAAACCCACATCCTAGCCATCCCCTCTCCTCACCCATCACAGCCACCCCACCCCTACCCTTCTTTCCATGACTATCTTAGTAGCAGGCATGACCTCCCCACCCTCCCCTCCAGTCCCACTCACGTGATCTCATTGTTCATGTCAGTGATGTCTATTCTGTCCAGGAACCAGCCCGGTCTGTTGCCTGAGTTGTCATGGCGAATGCGAATCTTGGTCAGGGGCCCCAGATCAATGGCATAGATGGTGAAGGTATCTGTCTGGGAAAGATCAGAGTAGCACTCATGGAGGGGGGCAGCCCTCCCCACCTCACTGTCAGCTTCACCCTCCCAGGACCTGGGGCAGCCTGAGACCAATTGTTAGATCCAAAGCATCAAGAAGGAGGGGGCATGGAAAATGTAGCCAGCCATCTGGGGTTTGGTCTGCACTACCGACTTTTGTTCATTGAATTATCATTAATATACAACATTAAATTAGTTTCAGGTGTACCACATAGTGGTCCAATACTTTTATACATTATGAAATGATGACTGCTTAAAGACCAATTATCATCCATCACAATATAGAGTCGTTACAACATTATTGACTATATTCCCTGTGTGTACATTACACCCCTGAGACTTCTTTATTTTATAGCTGGAAGCCTCCACCTCTTCACTCCCTTCACCTACTGCACTACTGTCTTTTCATCTGGGGGTCTTCTCACTTTCACTGTGTCCTGGAAGGTGAAGGGAGGTAGGAGGGTGATAGAAGTTACCGTGAGAGAAGGGTAGGGAAAATGGGTTGACTGAATGCCCACATTTGTGTTGCGGGGTGTGCATGTGTGTGTGTGTGAGTGTGTGTAGGGCCTGTTGCTTGCATATGTGCAGATACTACATGCTGTGTGTGTGCATATGTGCATAAACTCCTTCAACCACAAATTCTCATTCAATACCTACTATGAGTCAAAGTGCAAATCCGAAGTGATTGACAGAATGTAAAGTGTAAGACCTAGATTGCTCACCATTCAAGTGGGAACAAAGACCACTAGAGAAGCCTTATAAGATACCAGTGTTCATATATGATACCAGTGCACATATATACGCCAGAGGAAACAGATGACACCAGGACCAGAGGGTGAACCCGATAAGTGAATGAGATCATCTTGACTATAACTTTTAAACTGCTTATTGGAAAGCATTCCAAATTTACAGAAAATTTGCAGAAACAGTGCAATGAAATTTTGTATACCCTTAGATCCTGCGTTCTCTCTCAATCTCTCTTGCCCTTTCTCTATTTTTTGCCTGAATTATTTGAAAGTATTTGGCAGATATCATGAGCCTCTACTGTTGACTTCTTCAGCACGGATTTTCTAAGAATAACATTCTCATATAATCTCAGTGCTTGCGTGCTCAGTAACAAGTCGTGTCCGACTCTGTGATCCTATGGACTGCAGCCTGCCAGGCTCCTCTGTCCATGGGATTCTCCAGGCAAGAATACTGGAGTGGGTTGCCACACTCTCTGCCAGGGGGTCTTCCCAGTCCAGGGACTGAACCTGCGTCTCCTGCAGCTCCTACATTGTAGGTGGATTCTTTACTGCTGAGCCACCAAGGAAGCCCATATAATGACAGTACAATTACCAAATTCAGGAAACAAAGTCAACACAATATTATTTGACATAAAGTCTATGTTCAAATTTCATCAGTTGTGCCAATTACATCCTCAGCAGCAATTTTCTTCCAATTCTAGTCATCATAGTGGCTGCAAGTTTTAAAGGAAACACAGAAATAAATCCTGATCCTTAAGTCATGGGAAGGTGGTATTGAAGAAAAAAGCAGGGGGCATCTGAAATAGATCAAGCAATGAGCCCAGAAGTATTTTTAATGGATTTGTACATTTCTGGTTCTCCTCTCTGTTGACGAGGGATGCCGGCAGAAATGGGAAAGGTGACGTGAGAGACAGTCTTCTAGCCAGAGGACCCTGTAAAATCTCAAAGGACAAGAATGACAGCTGCATTCTTCCGTGCTTTTCATACGGTACCTGGAAGGAGAGGGGCCTGCATTTCTCTAAATGCTCAAATGCCATCGTGGCGTCACTGCTTCACGATATAGATCAAATTTCTCAACTGTCACTCAAGGCT
>SJYQ01006734.1:25553-59186 GCA_006410935.1 Redunca redunca | reverse complement strand
TCTCCGGCACTGGGCCTAGCACATGGCTGGCTCAAAGGGCAGGGATTTAGCTCTGCTTCAGAGGACTGGGTCCTCGACCTGCCATCTGCCACTCTGGTCTGAGCCTGACATCCAGGGGAGGTCTGGCCCCAGCTCAGGCGACGGCTCCCGTGCTGAGCAGACTGAGGCCCAAGGCTGTCCCATGAGCTGCTTGGTGTCCCCCCAGCTGGACCTCAGACCTGCAGGAGAGTTCAGGTCTCCTGACTCACTGTTCATGAAGCCACAATGTAGCCAGAAGCACCTCTGTGAGAAAATGAGTAGCCAGAACGGAGCCCAGGACCCCCTGAAAGACGAGTGCATTCTTCCCAACTTTGTAGGGAGGGGCTCTGGATACGATAAGTTCATTCTTCAGCACATTCCAGTGGTTCCTGGTCTCAGCATCCTCGCAGTCTGGCTCACTTACCATCTCTCTCCCCCCATCTCCTCCTCTCCAGTATTTTCCAGGTCACAGCACCCTCGCAGTCAGGCTCACTTGCCGTCTCTTCTCCCCCATCAACCTCCCCAGCTTTGAATGCAGCCACCACCACAGCCAGCCACGCAGTCCATTCACATCCAGAAGACGCTCTGCTCCTAACACCTCCGTGACTGGTCACAATTTCCTAAGCACTTTCCCTGACATTGACCATTTTAATCCTTCCAGGGGCTCTGCAGCAGGCCAGTAGTCATTGTAAACCTAGGTTTGAGCTGATAAAGAAGCTGAGGCTCAGGGAGGTGAGCCAATCAGGCCCTGCACTCTCAGCAGTGTCAGGAGAGGGCTGGATTCCAGGAGGCCTCCTCCACCGCTGACATTCCAGACACCCGTGACTCCGGCCCAGCTCAGCCAGGACCCTCTCTGCTGGGCACTGGGTTAGGACTCTTTGCTGAGGGCCAGGCTACTTATGGCACACACGCAGAGAAGCCAGCATGAAGATATTACTGCAGAACAGATCTGGAGATGTGCACGCATGCACTTGTGTCCCATAGAAGACATTCACATGCCCTTTAAAAGGCACCACCCTGGGTCCTTCTCTCCTGCCAACAACATGCTTTTGTTCTCATCTTTTTTTCTCTGCTACTCAAAGGGACATGAGGTGGCCTGGGGCACTCAGACAGAGTCATGAGACCCCGAGCCTCCCAGTATCCTGGTTGGGAGGCATGGCCCTACTCTTAGACTGAGTGAGCTGTCGAATCAAAGGCCAAGGCTGGAAATGAACGTGGTGGCCAAGGCCCTAGCGCCATATTTTGCTAAATTAGAATCAACCCTCCAGCCATTCTCAGAATTGGCAGCACATTAGTATCACTGGCAGAGATTTTAGAAACATACCCCAGTTTTCTTGCCTGGAAAGTTTCCTGGATAGAAGGGCCTGGCGGGCTACAGTCAATGGGGCCACAAAGAGCACACACACACACACACACACACACACACACACACAGAAAACATATCCAACCATAGAGGTTCTCATTTAATTGATCCAGGTGTAGACTAGGTGGCACTAGTTTCTTAAAGCTCCTCAGATGGTTCTAACAAGAAGCCAGGGCTGAGAATCAATCCCTCTGTTTTCAGACGTATGCTGAGCCCTCTCTTGGCACCCCTCCACCACCATGGCTTTACCCCCGCACACCTGGAATGTGTTCTTGGACGCCCGTTCAAACACCTTCGAGCGGCTGGAGAGGAAGAGCACTTCTGTCTTGCCTTCCTCACCATAAATCTGCATGAATACTCGGGCAGTGGTGCTTGCTCCGCCTACATCCCCGGTCCAAACCTCAACCTCGTAGTGGATCACTGGGTGGGCACACGGAGGAGAAGCAGGACATTTAGTAATAGCAATAACAGTAATAATAGTTACAAAGCAAACATTTCCCATACCCATGCCATGTGTCTGCTGCTTCTTAGGCATCATCTCATCCAATCCCCCCATCAGTATCATAAGCAGCATTGTTGCCATTTTGCAGATTGACAAACTGAGGATTTGAGGACTAAAGTCGGTTGTGGAAATGGCAAATCTAAGCAATCAGACTCCAAAGCTCATTTCTCCTCTGTGCTGCATGTGTCCTCTGGAACCAAGAATGAGGTCAATACACCAGCTGGCACCCTCTGCTGTGTGCCTACCCCTGGGTAGACACGGTGGGGCAGAAAGAAGCAAAGGGCTATGTGTTTGTCTTTTTCCCTTATTTTCAGTAAAGGAGGATGGTTGAAATGATAATCTTTATTTAAATATAGGCAGCTTTCAAATGATACCAACAGAGCTACACAGAAAGAATTTGTCTCTATGTTGAAGAAATACTGTCAAGTTGTTAGAGGGTGGAAATGTGTTATAAGTATTCACCATTAGAGGGCGCTTCTGGAAGGGAAGGGAAGGGAAGGGAAGGGAAAGTCACTCAGTCGTGTCCGACTCTTAGCGACCCCATGGACTGTAGCCTACCAGGCTTCTCAGTCCATGGGATTTTCCAGGCAAGAGTACTGGAGTGGGTTGCCATTTCCTTCTCCAGGGGATCTTCCCGACCCAGGGATTGAACCCGGGCGATTCTTATAGGAGAGCAAAATGTCTCCAAGAACTATGGGACCATATTATTTTTTTCTAAGTGGCTATTACAAGACTTATCCTCTCAGCAATGCTGTAGGGTGAAATCATAATTTTTTCAAGTTAAGACTTATTTTCAACAAGATAAGAGGTCTACCATTACCACAGAAATGTGAGAAATTGGCGGCTGAAATGAGAGGACTGTCTGAGGCCGGAAGAAGTTGAACTAGAAATATGGCTTTAGCTGGGGGTGAGGTTGGGCAAGTTGATGGACAGGAAGGAGACCCAGTAAAAGCCAGGATTCTTAATGGGGAGAACTCCAGTCTCTGTTCCCTCTCTCTGATTTCAATAGCAACCAGGATTAAACAAAATTAGGAGAGATAAAAATTAGCATGCAGAGAACAAGAGCCAGCTATTGGAAATGAACATGTGGTAGCTGAAATAAAATATTCCAAAGAAAAGGTAAAGTCAAGGACAGCACTGAAGAACAAAAAGGAAAATTCCCAAGAACAAACTAAGATATAAAAGATAAGAAAATCAGAGGAAGCTTAACAAATTTCAGTTCTAAAGAAAACAGCAGACAGAGAGTTGGAAATTGTGGAAGAAATAAATACATAAAAAAGGTCCCAGAGCTAAAGGAACACTTCTAAATTCAAGGAGCTCTTGAGTTCCCAGAAGATTGGATGAAACCAAAATCACAAAAGACACTGAAGACATCATGAAATTTCAGAATGCCAGGGATAAACATAGAATCCTGCAGGTTTTAGAGAGAAAAAAACCCAAAGGTTTGGGTAGCAGAAAGGCATCAGACTTCCCAGCTGTAACCCTGGGAGCCAGAAGGTGGTAGGAAAATCCCTTATAAACTCTAAGAGAAAATGAGTTCTAGATCAGAATTCTCTAACAAGCCAAATTATGGCTAAGTGATGAGAGTAGACTAGAGACATTTGCACACATTCAAATTCTTCATTGCAGTGGACAATGAACAAAAAAAGAGGAAGATGTGAAATTCAGAAAACAGGAGGTCTAACCTAGAAGAGAAAGACTGGAATGTCCAAAAGATGGTAGAAAGGAAGTCTCAAAAGGAAAGCTTCATTGCATCCCAGAGAACAAGACAAGAGTTTCCCTTGTGATGGGAGTTGGCGAGAAGGAAGTAGAGTTCCTGTTGGATTTGAACATATGAAAAGAACTTTAGTTCTCTTGGAGAGATAGAGATAAGATGGTGTTACAGAATAACTGTGTCCTCCCAAAATTCATATGTTGAAACCTTAACCGCTAAGATCTCAGAATGTGACAGCATTTGGAGACCGGGCCTTCATAGAGGTGATTAAGGTAATCCAATATGACTGGTGTCTTTTAAAGGAGAGACTGGGATACAGACATGCCCATGCTCACAGGAAGACTCTGTGAGGGACAGGGAGATGGTGGCCTTCTGCAAGCCCAGGAGATAGATCACAGAAGAAACCCAACTTGCTGACTCTTCAGTATAGATTTCCAGCCTCCAGAACTGGGAGAAAACAAAGCTTTGTTGCTTAGGCCACTTAGTCTGTGGTAGTTTGTTATAGTAGCCCCAGCAGACTAATACAGATAGGTGGGTATACAGATGGGTGAATAGAAAATGTATGGGTACATTGAAAACTATACTAATGCATAATTAGATTATTATTAATTCCAGAAAAAACAAGTTGTTTAAAAAATGAAGCATAATTGTTATGAGTATGTATCTCAGCAGTGAATAATATTTACATGGTTATAATAATGTAAAAATCAAATATTGATTATTGAAGGTTGGAGGGAGGGGATATATGTGTGTGTGTATAAATATACATGTGCCTATGTTAAAAAAGCTAAATCCTCCTCTTCCATAGTAGGAAGTTAATAGTTAACGTCTATGACTGAAAATAATTAATGTCTATGACCAGCAAATTTGGAAAACTCAGCAGTGGCTATAGGACTGAAAAAAGTCAGTTTTCATTCCAATGCCAAAGAAGGGCAATGCCACAGAATGTTCAAACTACAATTGCACTCATTTCACATGCTAGCCAAGTAATGCTCAAAATTCTTCAAGCAAGGCTTCAATAGTACATGAACTGAGAACTTCCAGATGTTCAAGCTGGATTTAGAAAAGGCAGAGGAACAAGAGATCAAATTGCCAACATCTGCTGCATCATCAAAAAAAAACCAGAGAATTCCAAAAAATATCTACTTCTGCTTCATTGACTACACCAAAGCCTTTGACTGTGTGGATCACAACAAACTGTGGAAAATTCTTTAAGGGATGGGAATACCAGAACTCCTTACCTGCTTCCTGAGAAACCTGTATGCAGGTCAAGAAGCAACAATTAGAACCATACATAGAACAATGAAATGGTTCATAATTGGGAAAGGAGTACGTCAAGGCTGTATATTGTCACCCTGCTTATTTAACTTATCTGCAGAGTATATCATGGGAAAAGCTGGGGTGGATGAAGCACAAACCGGATCAAGATTTCCAGGAGAAATGTCAGTAACCTCAGATATGCAGATGACATCACCCATATAGCAGAAAGTGAAGAGGAACTAGAGAGTCTCTTGATGAAAGCAAAAGAGGAGAGTGAACAAACTGACTTAAATCTCAACAACCAAAAAAACAAAGACCATGGCATCTGGTCCCATCACTTCATGGCAAATAGATGGGAAGCAATGGAAACAGTGAGAGACTGGGCTCCAAAATCACTGCAGATGATGATTGCAGCCATGAGATTAAAAGACGTTTGCTCCTTGGAAGAAAAGCTATGACCAACCTAGACAGCATATTAAAAAACAGAGACATAACTTTGTCAACAAAGGTCCATCTAGTCAAAGCTATGGTTTTTCCAGTAGTCATGTATGGATGTGAGAGTTGGACTATAAAGAAAGCTGAGCGCCAAAGAACTGATGCTTTTGAACTGTGGTGGTGGAGAAGACTCTTGAGAGTCCCTTGGACTGCAAGGAGATCAGACCAGTCAATCTTAAAGGAAACAAGTCCTGAATATTTATTGGAAGGACTAATGCTGAAGTTGAAGCTCTAATACTTTGGCCCCCTGGTGTGAAGAGCTGACTCATTAGAAAAGACTCTGATGCTGGGAAAGACTGAAGGCAGGAGAGGAAGGGGACAACAGAGGATGAGATGGTTGGATGGCATCACCAACTCAATGGACCTGAGTTTGAACAACCTCCAGGAGATGGTGAAGGACAGGGAGGCCTGGCATGTTGCAGTCCATGGGGTCACAAAGAATCGGACAGGACTGAGCGACTGAACAACTAAATGACTGAAAAAAATTCAAGCAATTGATAAGTATATTACTGAAAATATGGAGATAGATTTCTGAAGAAAAAGCTAAATTTATTAAAGATATGTTACCTCTGAAGAAGGGGGACGGGTTGGGGAAAGAGGTAGGTAAGGGATCTGCTGCTTTTTTAATCTTTATCTTGTAGTACCTGTATTGTGCTGTGCTTAGCTGCTCAGTTGTGTCTGACTCTTTGCGTCCCCATGGACTGTAGCCCACCAGGCTCCTCTGTCCATGGGGATTCTCCAGGCAAGAATACTGGAGTGGGTTGCCATTCCCTTCTCCAGGGGTCTTCCCAACCCAGAGATCGAACCTGGGTCTCCTGCATTGCAGGCGGATTCTTTACCATCTGAGCCAACAGGGAAGCCCAGTACTTGTATTACGCTGATGGAAATCAAGTTTTAACTCATAAAAAGAGGGAAGGATTCGATTCTGCACACTAGCAGGTACCATTACAAAGCCTGTGTATGTGACACAGTCCTCAGAGAATTTACAGGTTACATGGGGAGAGAGGATGGACACAATAAGACACACGGCTTTCTGGAAGAGGAAACGGCGAGTTCATAGTGGGTTCCTTCTCAGAGCAGCTTCCTGTGGCAGTGAGTCTCAGACAGCTGCTTTCAGGCTAGACACAAAAACGCAGAGGTGAGGGAAGGGACATCGTCTATAACGGGTTTGGACCGATGATCCTCTAGATAACCTCTTGTTTCTTTGAAGTGAAGTGAAGTCGCTCAGTCGTGTCCGACTCTTTGCAACCCCATGGACTGTAGCCCACCAGGCTCCTCCATCCATGGGGATTCTCCAGGCAAGAGTACTGGAGTGGGTTGCCATTTCCTTCTCCAGGGCACCTTCCCGACCCAGGGATTGGACCCAGGTCTCCCGCATTGCAGGCAGATGCTTTAACCTCTGAGCCACCAGGGAAGCCCCCCTACTTAATTGATGGCTCTCACATCATGTGCAGTAGGTGGCCAGAATACCTTGAATTTCACCTCCACTCAGAGAGGTCACCACCCTGTTCACATGGTTCCCTCTTCCCCATGCTGTTACTAATCCCTTATCTTGCTTCCTTTTCTTCCTAGCTCTTATTTGGCATTATACTATGTATTTATTTTTTGTCTCCCATCATGGAGCATGAAGTCCATGAGGACAAGGCTTTGGTCTGTTTTGCTCATGATTGTCTCTACAAAGCTTAGGGCAGTGTCGGCACAGAGAAACAGTCAATGTACACATATTGAATAAATGAATGAATGAATAGCTTATCTCTTCTCCAGTCTTCCCAGGGGGAAAACTATTTCTCAAACTCCTCTTGTACGCAAGGCCAAGAAGGTATATTTCTCAAGAAAGTCATCTGCTGCCTTTCTCCCAGAAAACAATGGTTCATCCACTGAGTCCTCAGGTTCCCCATCTGTAGAAGGAGCCCCTTTTCCCTCCCAGAACCCTGCCGGGGCAACTGGAAGCTTCCCACTTTGAGACAAGACCCAGGTTGCCCACAATCCCTCTTCCTTCCCCGCGGCGCCACCCCATGGGGAACAGTGCTACATCCTGTCCCAGCTGCCTCCATACATTTCTGGATGTCCACCACCTCGCTGGGATAGAGCTCCACCTCCAGGCGCCCATCAGCCTGGTCCTTGTCCAGCCAGCGGTTGGCAGGGAAGGTGTACCGCTTGCCTTGGCGGGGCACGCGAATCTGGACACTGCCCAGGAACCAACTGGCATGTATGCCCGTGCTGTCATGCCCGATTACCAGCCGGTTGATCTGGAAGGAAACACACGATACATGTGAGCAAGGAGCCAGTGTAGAAGCCTCCATCCCTCCATCCCTATGCCCCCAAAACACCAGGGCAAGCGGCTCCCCTCAGCCCAGTCTCCAGCTCTTCAGGAGATGCAGGCTCAACAGGAAGGGCTGGGTCCCAGGCCGGCCTGCCCTCAACCAGCCAGGAGACCAGGGTCCCACCTCTCCAGCCTGGAGCCTCTGTCCTTTGGTCTTTAGTTCAGCCCACCTCCCAGGGACATGGTGAGAAGCAAGTGGGTGTGACCAGAGCTTTGAAAGCTCCGGTATGTACTGAGTGCTAGGCAGTGGACATCCTAAGAATGTGGTGGCTGCACAAGAAAGCAAACATTCAAAATATTAACCACTGGCTTCTGATGGCCATGTTGGTGATTTGGCTTTGTTTTGTCTTACACCATACACGGTTGTACATGTTTTCACATGTCTTCTCTGGCACACCCATCCTGTAGGTGACAATATGCAGACAACCTTTTGGGGCTCTGTCATTCTGTGTCCAGTGCCTCCTCTCACTCTTAGCACCAAGGTGTATTTTTCTTAGTGTTACTGAGAACTATAGTTCAGTTGCTTTGCTATTTTATATTTTATGTTAATCTTTGCCCACAGATGTCATAGATGAGCACAAAACTGTGCATGTTACCATCCTTAAATGTACCTCGCTCTTCAGGGTTTGAATGATATTTATGTTTTTTTGTTTTTTTTTTTAAGATTCAGGCCAATTCTAACATCAGATGGAATTCTCAGATGGCCTTTGAGATCCCTTCCAGCCCCCTAGATTCTTTCTGTGGTGGTTTGGAGGGGTGGTGCTAGTTGTGAGTCTGGTGCCCAAAGGCCAGATTGAGAAAATTGTCCCTGTAAGCCTTGCTCTCACTCCTCTGCATCCTGAGCACCTATCTGCAGCTGCTATTGGAAACTCTATCACAGCTGAGTGCCTGGAGCCCGGTCCCCTGGAATCCAGCTACGTCTACAGACATAGTCTGAGAGCTTTTAGGGTGTGGGCCAAACAACGCGGGAGAGCTTCATCGTCTTTCTGTGGTGCTGGCTCTGTGACAGAGGAAAGACAGGAACAGGTGTTTTCTGCCTGTTGTGACAGAAAATGCCATGAAGGCAGGGATCACCTGTCAGTCCCATGGTGGCCAGCGCCTGACGTGGGCAACTCTTCAGTCACTAAGGCTAGAGCTTACTGAGTACATACTGTGTGCGTGTGGGTGTTACTGACATAGTAAATGCTAATGACAATCCCACTGGAATCCCTTTCAATAGTCATGAGAAAACCAAAGCAAACAGAGATGAAGTAACTTGCACACGGCAGGTAAGTGGAAACACTGGGCCTCAGACCAGGCAGTCAGGAGCCCAAGCCCACACTCCCAAACTTTTGGCCACACTGCTTGTTGAGCAGGTTTCAGAAACACAGGAAGGGCCCCAATGCCCTTCCCTACCACTCGGATGTCTCATTTATCTGCTGGCTGCTGCCAGAAATCCTTAGTTAAAGAGGCAGCATTTCAGTCTACAATTACTAATTCAGCTTAAAATGTAAATACAGCTTGATCAAGGAAAATCTTGATTTAAGCTAAGGAGCTTCAAGATGTAAATGACTGATGTGAAATCATTCCCCAGAGCACCTGAACTCAGGTGAGGCTCACCAAGAGGGGAGGGGTCGGCAAAGGGGAGTTTATGACCCTCTCAGTTTCCACAAGCCACCCCGAGAGGGGCAAGTGGTAACATGAAGCCCTGTTCCGACATTTCTAGAAAAGTTTCCAGCACTTGAATGCAGGCAGTCAGACCCACACTTCTCCAGGTGAATGCTTAGACCCCTCACAGCACAGTCAGCCGGAGAGGTGATGGTGGGGACCCATCTCTTATCTAAGGCAGAAGCTCTCAGGTGTGGCCTGGGAGTTCACACTGCAATAGGCTTTCTGGGTGTCACTGTGACACACACGCCACTTTGGAACTGGGAAGCATTTCTAGCCCCTCTTTACAGCTCTTCCTCCTTCCTCCTTCCCTGCACACCAGTGTCTAGGACCCAGGTCCCTCTGCTCCTGGCTACGGAGGTAAAGGAAACACCGGACTAAGAACATGAGTTCCAGCCCCAGAGAGAGTCTGGAAGCTTGAGCACTGTTCACGTGCCTCCTGCTGCTCTGGGTCATACTGGAAAACAATATACTTCACTAACCAAGTGGGCACTTTTCCCCTTCAAATGGGTTCACCTGTGTGTTGTGAGAATGTGTGTATGCGTGTATGCATGTGTGTGTGTGTGTGTGTGCATGTGTATATGTGTGTGTATGCATGTATGTGAGTGTGTGTGTACATGAATGTGTGCGTGTGTGTGTGTGTGAGAGTGTGAGTGTGTGTACACAGGGTATGTGTGTGTGTGCACCCATGTGCAGATACACACAGGGAAATAGGTAAGACACCTTCACAGGGTCTTGGGAAAGAGACTTACAGTTCCAATGTTGAGGGTCTCCAGGGTGAACTCATCCACTCGGCTACGTTCAAAATAGTCTTTCAGGTTGTTGTCAGAGACGAGAAGAACTTGCTTAATGGTGTCAGATTTGTCCCCGTAGAGCTTGATGTAGACTCTGGAATCTGTGCTGGCCCCAGGGACGTCCCCCGTCTTCAAGCTGATGTGATAGCGGAAGTCTGAACAGTCCAGGGCAGGAGGCAGGAAGGGAGGGGTTAGAGCGGGTGAGCCACAGGGAGCTCGGGGCACGAGGTCGATGGCCAGGGCTGGACACTCAGCTGGAGGTCGGGGGCCCAGGCTCTGGCTCTCCTCACATAGCCCTGAGACTGGGGTGGGGTGGTGGTGCTCCTACCATCTTTTGGAGTTCCCTCATCTCAAAATCAGAATTCTGATTCCTGCTTCGTCTGCCCCATAGGGTGTGAATGTGCTGAGAACAGGAAGGCATGCAAAGAATACTAAAATGTAAGAGACAAGGATTTAAAGCAAATACACATTCACTTTCTCATCTGATGGATGAAGAAACCAAGGTAAAGGAAGCCTCTACCTCCCGGCAGAAAACAGCACGTTACCTACATGGTGTTAGTGCCGAGTGTTCTGACCTTGGTTTTACAGGTGAGGAATTTGAGCCTCAGAAGATGTCGTCTTTGGCTCAAGATGGCAACAGTTCAAAAGGAGCCAGCCTAGCACTAGACACTAGGCAATCATCCTTAAGCATAATACTAGTCCTTAAATTTGAGAGTAGTGTTTCCACACAATCATTTAAGGAAGTCAGCTTGTATGCATTTTTTAAAAATTGAGAAACGGAAGCTGAGTTTTATCAAATAACATTTCTGGCATGATATTGAAATAATCACAATTGCTTTCTCTGAACTATTATGTATTAAAGTTTATATATTAAAGTGAAATAGTTGGAGATTTTTTTTTTAAGTGTCGGCTATGTATAAATCCCTAATGTGGACCCGAAGGTCTTATTCTCACCTGAAATGCCACGCTGATGTTACTCTATCTTATGACCCAGAAAGGTCTGTGTCATCTGTCCACAAAGGAGGATAAAAGGCAAGGCCTAGGATAGTCTGAGCCATGAGCCCAAGTCCGATAGCCTTGTTCCAGGGTGTGTGTCTTGGGAATGAAAAGGGGAGCGCTGGAAAGGCAAGTGATGCTAGTTCCAAGGCCTGCAGTTCACAGCCGTCTCAGGGCCTTCTGGCACTGGCAAGAAAGACTTGGAGAGAGACAGCTAAGCACAGCTCTCAGGTGACAACCCCACAGACCAGTCAGGCCCTGGAGGAGGCCAGACCCATGGGTCTAGCCCAGGTCAGCTCCCCTGGGCACACCTGACGGCCCTGAGGAGGTGGCTTGTCTTTGCTGTAAAGATACAGCAAGATCTGCGAAAAAGACCGCTTCCTTATACCATTTTCATCTAAATCCTTTCCAAAACTCTGACTTGGGGAAGAGGGAGCCTGAAGGACCCTGTCCCTGTCGAATAGCGGGGCTTGCTGGAGTGGGAAGGCCAGGCAGGAAGACAGAGATGCCTGGGCGCTGGGCCCAGCCCCACTGCTGACTGCAGACCTGGCTATCCTAGGAGTTCCCCTTGGCACAAACATGAGACTTGTGTCCAATGGAGGCATTTTTTTCGTCTCTTAAGAACTCTTCCAGCTCTTAAATCCTGTAAGTCAGTGTTCTCAGAATGCAGAATTCCAACTTTGCAATTTGCTATCTGACCTCAGGAAGATATTTAGCTCCACCAGACCTGGGTCCCCCCTGACAAACTGGCGTAACAACATTAGCTCTGGCGACTTCCAGGGTTCCTGCTGGACTCACATGAGATAAAAAGTGATGAATATGTGGTCTTATTATTCATGTGAGCCCAGAAATAACCTGGGAAGGTCAGCAGAGCTGATGGCATTATGCCCATTTGTCAGGTGAGGTGCAGATCTGGTGGAGCTAAGTATCTTCCTGAGGTCAGATAGCAAACTGCAGACAATACATGATAAATATGAGGTATTAGGGGCTTCCCTGGTGGCTCAGACAGTGAAGAATCTGCCTGCAATGAGGGAGACTCAGTTTCGATCCCTGGGTCGGAAAGATCCCTTAGGGAAGGAAATGGCAACCCATTTCAGTACTCTAGCTTAGGGAATTCTATGAACAGAGTGGCATGGTGGGCTACAGCCCATGGGGGTCTCAAAGAGTCACACACGACTGAGCAATTGACAGTTTTATGAAACCTTGGAAAAGAAACCAGGNAAAAAAAAAAAAAAACCCACCTGTTTTTCTAAAAGTTCATTATGTGCCTGGTACTGTGCTAAGGGCTCTGGGGTGGGGAGAAAGCAGAGGAGATACATTGTGATGAATAAGAGACAGCCCAGCCCCTAGAGAACCTGCGGTCTAGTAAAGGAGACAGGACACAGAATAAATTCTAATTTTATCAGATAAATAACTCTTTCATAGGCATCACTTAACTAGCTTATTTTTATAGTCATCTATCTATAAGTTGGTATTACTCACTTGTTGTTCAGTCACTAAGTTGTGACCGACTCTTTTTGTGATCCCATAGATTGTACAGTCCATGGACTTCTCCAGGCCAGAATACTGGAGTGGGTAGCCTTTCCCTTCTCCAGGGGATCTTCCCAACCCAGGGATCGAACCCAGGTCTCCCACATTGCAGGCAGATTCTTTACTAGCTGAGCCACAAGGGAAGCCCAAGAATACTGGAGTGGGGAGTCTATGCCTTCTTCAGTGGATCTTCCCGACCCAGGAATCGAACCGGGGTCTCCTGCATTGCAAGTGGAATCTTTACCAACTGAGCTATCAGGGAAGCGCACACTATTAATACTATGTATTAAACAGATAACTTGTGAGAACCTATGTCTAGCTCAGGGAACTCAACTCAGTGCTCTGTAGTGACCTTAATGAGAAGGAAATACAAAAAAATGGGGGGAATATATATATATATATTTCATTTTGCTGTACAGTAGAAACTAACACAATATCGTAAAGCAACTATGCTCCAATAAAAATTAATTTAAAAGAAAAGAAGAAGGCAGGACAGACTGGCCAAAGAACTAGATGGAGACCAAGATAATGATGGATGTTGGACCAAATCAAGTGCGGCAGAAGTTTAGAGAAATGAGGAAGGCTTATGTGAAGAGGCTCTGATCTGACTTCTCAAGGATGAATGAGATTTGCCAACAAGAAGAAGTTAGGTCTGCACCCTGAAGGGAGGGGGCTTGATGGCTATGACTTGGCAGTACATTGGAGTGGGCCACAGTAGACGCCAGCAGGAAAGACATTGGACCAGTTTGCCTGAAAAGCACTGTTTCCACTGAGCACAGGGACCTAGGCTGAGAAATCAGACAGTTGTGCAGGCAGGAGTCATCCAGGCCCCAGTACTCAAGATGGTCTGTGATACTGGGCTGATGGCAACAGAAGAGACACTCTCAGTGTTCTCCAGGGCAAGAGGGAAACCAAGACGCTTGCTTCTTGTCCAGGGTGTCACCCCATTTGTCTGTGTCTTGGTGCTTATCTTTGCAGTCACTCCTGTTATAAACCCAAGAGGGAGGCAACTCCTGGCCACAGAACCTATCAAAGGAAGCAAAGGCACTGCCGCCTCCCCAGCGCTCCTGACCTGGAGCTCAGGCTTCCCTAAACCATGGTCCACCTTACCAATACGCTGCCTCCTCTCCCCTTGGGTCAATGCGGGTGGCCTTGAGGTCTCTCCCATTCCTCTCTTGAGCCCTGCCTCCCCAGGCCCATGATCTCTAGGACCTTGCTATCAGTTAGCTGTTAACTAGCATCAACTACAACATGTAAAATACATAAGCAACAGGAATCTACTGTATAACGCTAGGAACTAAATTCAATAACCTACAATGGAAAATAATCTGAAAGAATATAACTGAATCACTGCTCTCCACCTGAAATTAACACAGTATTTTAAATCAACTATACCTCAATTAAGAAAAAATTAGCTGACCACTAAGTTATGCTTCCCATGAGCTTTCACGCTGTGAATCTAAGACATGAAGATACAAACTCTTGGCTTTGATGACAGGAAGGGAGAGACTCGGGGGAGTGGGCAGTACTGGTTAGAGCCCCTCAGTCAACCTCTGATTGTCCTGCTGAGGTCACTGTGGCATCTCCCACAGACCTGGAGGCCACTATGGTGCAGCCCTGGCAGAGCCCTCATAGGACAAACCAGGAGGATGGACCAGCATCCTCATCCATCCTCAGCCATCACAAAGCCCCATCTCTCCCTTCTTGTCCTCCACCACTTCTCCATCCCCAGGCCCTCCCCAGCAGCAGAGGAAACCATGACCTGTCATTTCAGTTTCCACCTAAATACTCTCAGGATATTAATACATATTTCCAAATATAGCTGCTTTCTTTCAGCTTCAGACACTTCAGCCCAGTTTCAGCGTGAGACGTTGTGAAATAGATAAGCCAGCCTGCTGGAGCTTTTATAATTCTTTCCCTGGGCTCACAAAAGTGTGGAAGTATGCACACACATGTACACACATACACACTCACGCATAAACACACACATCTACGATAGCTAAGATGTTCACCACTCCCTGGTCCTGGCAGAGAAGTTCTGACAGTAGACGCCATAACCACACACCTCAGCAACCAGAAGAATCCAAGGCCTGTAACCTGAGCTGGGGAAGATCAAAGCTGGCAGGCCTGGTGTACCTGAAACACGGGAACTCCACGTTGTCGCTCTCAGGCTGCCCCTCCTCTCTCACCAGCACCCGCTCCAGGAACCAGCCGCTGCCGCCGCCTTTGCCGTCGTGTCTGATCCTCACCCGCCTCACCTTCCGCATGGTGACAGACTCGATGGTGAACTCATCGGCCTACAGGGGAGACAGCAGGGCCAGATGGACAGTGGCTCCCCTGGGACCCAAACACCAGGGGAAGAACCAGGCCCAGGAACCCTACAAGCCATAGCTGATGGGTTGGGCTATTGGTCTTTCCCAGGTGGGCCAGGAGCTACCAATAAAGAACAGATTGCACTCCACCCCAGTTTCTCCCACTGGAACATCATTTGATGTCAAATTCTCAGCAACTGAGATCTGCATTTCTTGGCTAAACAATGGCCATTCCCTGTGATCTCCTTTTAAAAGGCAAATCCCCAGGAGGATTAACACATCAAGCGGTCATCAGTGACTAACCATTCACTGTGAATTCATTCCTTGACTAATCTCCTCTAGCTCTTTGCTGCAGAAACACTGGGCCCCTTTGAGAAACGGAATGATTGGGGGGAACCAGTGGTCTTGTTAATTTCAGTTTTTTCTCGCCAACGCAGCAGGGGCTACAGAGTCACCAAGTCTATAGGAGCATACCCTGGGGACAGGAACTCGAGGGTGGGATTCATGGCAGGAGTCAGAAGATATAGCAAGAAAATAATGAGAAATGATGGAAGGAGACCTCCACTCACATTCTGGGGCTTGTCGTGCCCTCACCAAGGAAGGGATGGCAGAGGAAGGAGAGGACCAAAGCTTATCAAGTCTTCATCTGATGACCAACCTTGGCCTCACAGTTTTGAGGCCACACAGCTCTTTACAGAGGAGGGCATGGCAACCCACTCCAGTATTCTTGCCCGGAGAATCTCATGGACAGAGGAGCCTGGCAGGCTACAGTCTGTAGGGTCGCAACGAGTCAGACACGACTAAAGCGACTTAGCACACGCACACACCGTGCTGTGGGCCATATCTGCCAGGGCAGTGCACCCGACATCCTCACAACAGCCAGCCACAGGTGGGCACCCATTACCCACTTTAGAGGCTCAGGGGATGGAGTGACTGGCCCCAGTCTGCCTGACTCTTTCCCTGCTCTTTCACACAGCCTCCCCAGTCAACCCAGCTGATGGCTGGGGAAACACCCAGCACATGGTCATGTGGCCGATAGGAGAACCTAGTTCTCCCACTTCCACGTTTAGTATCTTTCTTGGTTTTCGTCTTAAAAAGGAAATGAACAAGGTGCCTCCAGTGGTCATGCCTAGTGGAGAAGGCAGTGTTCTCAAGCGGGCCCTCAGATGCCCCAGCTTCCTGCAAGCCTGGGATCTCCAGGTCACCGTAAGGTGCCCAGCTTCCTTCTCTACCTGCCTGTCCTGAAGTCCTCCTGCTCTGCCCTCTTCTCAAAGCTCAGGGGTGGGAAGAGGACTGTGATCCCTTTAGGGTAGCTCTCCAGCTCCCAGTCCTAGAAGGCTGGTGGGTGTCAGGCATGCAGTTTCCTGTTCCCTCCCCCAGAGCCAGCCCTTCTGATGGCCAAGGCCCAAACCAGTGGGCAGCTCTACCTGGAGCAGGGAAGACCAAGGAAGAGCAGGGGGACCGGTGGGGCGTGGCAGCTGCAACTTACATTGCCCTTCTCAAACAGGTCGGTGTTGTTCCTGCAGTTGTAGAGCAGCCGCTCCCCCGTGTCCCCCACGTCACCGTAAAGGCAGAGGTAGACGTTGGCATCCGTTCCCGCACCTTCGAGTTCCCCAGTGCACACAGTCACGCGGTACCGGGCCACTGGCAGGTAGAGGGGGAGACTGCTGACTGCCAGCCCCCTGCTCCCAGCGCTGGCCCTGCTGCTCCCCACTTTCAAGCNGGTTTTTGGCTTAGGCAACTAGGTGAATTGCATTGCCAAGAAGTAGGGATGTCTGGGAAGAAGGATAAGTTTGGAGGTAAAATTCAATAGTTCTGTTTGTTCATTATAAATCTGAGATGCCTATTAGATCAGGGGTCCTCAACCCCCAGGACAAAGACCGGTAACCTGTCTGTAGCCTGTTAGGAACTGGGCCACACAGCAGGAGGTGAGTGGTAGGTGAGCAAGCAAAACTTCATCTGTATTTACAGCTACTCACCCTTGCTTTGCATTGCCACCTGAATTCTGTCTCCTGTTAGATAAGAGGTGGCATTAGATTCTTGTAGGAGTGCAAACCCTACTGTGAACCAAGCGTGCGAGGGATCTAGGCTGTGCACGCCTTATGAAAACCTAATGCCTGATGATCTGAGGTGGAACTGAGGCAGTGAAGCTAGGCTCCTTTGTGAAGCCTTGGGAGAGGCTGCAAATCAGATTAGCATTAGCAGAGAGGTTGACTGAACAGAGACTGTAATAAATCAATTGCTTTCAGACTCATATCTAAACCCTATCAGTGAGTGGGAAGTAACAAGCCGCATCTGGTGGCAGGCTTTAAGTCAGAATCCAACACTTACTTTAGTCCGTGCATGGCCCACCCGTTATTTTATTTTTACCACGTCCATCCACGCCTCTTTCTCACTCTGCACACTTTTCTCAGTCACAGTTTCGGGCAAGCCCACAAGCTAAGCCCAGCCAAAATGAGTAAAAAATAAACATCACTGGGGAGTTTCTTTGGCAATGGGTGAAGACCCAATGATGAGACAGAAGACTCTGAGGCTGCTTGGTGGCTCAACTGTTAAAGAATCTGTCTGCAGTACAGGAGACCTGGGTTCCATCCCTGGGTTGGAAAGATCCCCTGGAGGAAGAAACAGCTACCCACTCCAGTATTCTTGCTGGAGAATCCCCAAGGACAAAGGAGCCTGGCGGGCTATAGTCCATGGGGTTGCAAAGAGTCGGACACGACCAAGCGACTTTCACTTCATTTCACAAAAAGTAGGTTGTACTTCAAAGAAAATACCAAGAGTCCTACTTAAATCACACATTCATTTCAACAGGTGATTCACATTCTCCAAGCCCGTTTGATAAAATATGTGGCGACCAGCTATCCAACAAAACCATGAAATCTTCTAAACTTCTCCACCTCATGGATACCAAGCACCCTGCATTAAAAGATAAGCCCTTGGAGTTTTTCAGAAGAAAAAAATGTGAACATGTAGAACAGATACAATTATTGAAGGGCACCACTTTATCAAATGTGTCTGCACTGAGAGCGTCATTCTTAGCGCCTAATCGCATTGCTAGAGCTAGAAGCCCTTTAATACTGGTGAAGAGCTGATCCTGCCTGTTACTAAAGACATTGTTGTGAGCCTTAAGGAGAGACTGCAGCGCAAAAGGTGGCATGTGTTCCTCTTTTGCCCAGCACCTTAACTAGATGAATGGATGAATGGATGATATCCCCTGAAATAGCATGAGATATTGAGGTGCAACTGTTAGGATTAGAGAGTCACCATGGTATGGAATCCAGGTTGATGAGTCTACCGATGATGACAACAAGGCAGCAATGCTTGTTTTTGTGCGATATGTTTTTCAGGAGGATGTGCATGCGGGTATGTCACGTGCACTTTTGTAGCCAGCCAACACCAGAGCTCAAGTCTTTGAATGACTACATATCAGGAAAACCGAACTGGTCATTCTGTGTCAGTATATGCATGGGCGGAGCAGCTGCCATAACTAGACAACTTTCTGGTTTCACTACTCGGGTAAAAGAGGTTGCTTCTGACTGTAAACCTACACACTGTGTCATCCATAGAGAAATGCCGGTTAGCTGAAAAATGTCACCTGAACTTAACAATGTTTGGCAGGTTGTGATTAAAATTATCAACCCCATTAAAGCACGTGACCTTAACTCGTGTCTGATTACAGAGCTCTGTGAAGAGATGGACACAGAGCTCGCATGCCCTCTCTCATACGCAGAAATGAGATGGCTTTCTAATGGAAGATCACTGACCAGAATGCTCTAGTTACAAGGGCCACTGCAGAGATTTCTTCTAGGAAAAGAGTCATTATCAGGCAGCACATTTTAGTGACACAATTGGTTGCAAAACTTGCTTACTGCGTGACATATGCAACCTGCTCAACAAACGCAGTCTGTCACAGGGGAAAATGGCACTGTTTCCAAGTCAGCAGATAAAATGGCTGCATTCAAAGCCAAACTGGAATTATGCGGCTGATGAGTGAACATTGGGATTTTTGACATGTTTCAAACATTAGCAGAGATTGTGAAAGAGACTGAGCCAGCACCTTCTTTCTCCTAGCTTGTGCACAATCACCTATCTCAGCTTTCAAAAGACTTGGAGCATTACTTTCCAGCCACAAAAGACTCACAGACTGGGAAGGAACTGATCCGTGAACCATCTGTGAATAAGCCAGGTGAGTTGACTTTGTGCTAGAAGAGGACCAACTGCTTGAGATCACAAATGACAGTGGCCTTAAAAGTGTGTTGGGACAAGTTCAAATCTCCATACTTTCTGCATTAAAGCCAAGGTGGAATATCATGAGATTGCCCAAAAAAAGCACTGAAAAGCCTGCTTTCATTTCCAACATCCTATCTTTGTGAAGCAGGGTTTTCTGCAGTGACAACAATCAAAATGAAATTACAGAGTAGACTGGACTTTGGCAACACATTTTGGGTGTCACTTTCTCCCATTGCCCCCAAATGGGACCACCTAGCTGCAGAAAAACAGGTTTAAGGCTCACCGATCCTGCACTGTAGTGAGTTGTATGATTATCTCATTATATATCACAATGCAGTAATAGTAGAAATAAAGTGCACAGTAAATGTACTGTGCTTAAATAATCCCCAAACCATCCCCATCCCAGTCCAAGGAAAAACTGTCTTCCTTGAAATCAGTCCCTGCTCCCAAAATGGATGAGGACTGCTCCATTTGACGACCATAAAGAGAGGTCAAGATGGCAGTTGAATATGTATGGAGGGTCAGGACTGTTGACATGACTTTCGTCATCAGAGACATGTAGATTCCACTGAAAGTCACAGTGCCAGATGAGGCCCTCTGTGGAGAGGATGCAGAGTGTAGAGGAGGACTGTGGAGGGATGCCCACTTAAGAGGTCAAGCCCAGAAGCTAGAAACTCAGATGAGAAGTAGTAGCCAATGAAACAGAGGGATTTTGCTCTGAATCTAAGACTGCTCTAAAAAGTCCATTTTTTTTTTTTAATAAAGGGGCTATTAAGGCATTCCCAGATAAACAAAAACTAAAAGAACGCATCACTAGCAGACCTGTTCTAAAAGAAATATTAAAGAGAGTCCTGCATATTTGACGCTAGACAGTAACTTGAACACACTCAGACATAAAGAGAATGAGAAAAAGCAACGATAGAGGTATATTTTAGACAGTATATTTTAATTTTTGTTTGTACCCTTTTCTTCTCATATTTTATATAAAAGACAACTGCATAAAGCAATATATATATATAAAATTGCATTGGTGGGTTTATAATGTACGAAAATGTAATTTGTATGGCAATATAGCATGAAGGAGGAGAAAGAAAAAAACCTACGCCAGAGCAGAGTTTTGTATATTATTGAAAATAAGTTGGTATTAATCCTAACTAGAATGTTGTAAGTTGTTAATTGTAATTTCCTGGTATAATTCCCCAAGTGCAATTCTTTCCAATAAGAAAATAATTTATATAAATAAAAAGAAACAAGGGAACCAAAATTATATGTTAGAAACTAATACAAAAGAAAGAATAAGAAAGGGACAACAAAAAAACTTATGACATATAAAAGGCAAATAGCAAAATGGCAAACTTAAATCCTGCCTATTAGTAATTACCTTAAGTGTAAATGGCCTAAATATTTTAATCCAAAGGCAAAATGTGATGATAATCTGACAGAGATAGGTTGGATCCCCCTACTCCCCATTTGATCAGAAATCAAGGTTAATGATGCTACATATGTACCAAGAGTGAACATAAGATGATCTTTCATATAATGAGGAGTTCTGAGAGAGCATGATAAACCCCAAGCAGGTCCAAAAACGGCTTGAGATAGCAGGGAGGGATGACTGGCTCGGGGTATGGTGGCTGCTGCTGCTGCTGCTGCTGCTAAGTCGCTTCAGTCGTGCCCGACTCTGTGCGACCCCAGAGACAGCAGCCCACCAGGCTCCCCCGTCCCTGGGATTCTCCAGGCAAGAACACTGGAGTGGGTTGCCATTTCCTTCTCCAATGCATGAAAGTGAAAAGTGAAAGGGAAGCCACTCAGTCGTGTCCGACTCCTAGTGACCCCATGGACTGCAGCCCACCAGCCTCCTCCATCCATGGGATTTTCCAGGCAAGAGTACTGGAGTGGGGTGCCATTGCCTTCTCCAGGGTATGGTGGTTAGGGGGTGGGAATTTCTTCACATGGGTCCTTGTATGGGTTGAACTTTCCACCAGTATGAAGGAAGGGAACATCCAGGCTTTCTCACCAAATTGCCCAGGTATCAGGCAGAAAATGAGAAAGATTGGTGTAGCTGGAAAGCCGTCAGAAGTCAAACATCAAATAATTCATGCTCCTTATTACACAGAGATTGACAGAATGAATAATGGATCTTACTATCTAATATGTGGAAGAGACACTCTTTAGACACAAAGACACAAATAGGTTGAAAGTAAAAGGATGGCTCAGGAAGAGATAGACACTCTGTATGACAGACTCCAGGTTCATGCGCATCACTACAAGTGACCCAATTTTGTCCCTTTATATATATATGGCAGAAAGTGAAGAGGAACTAAAAAGCCTCTTGATGAAAGTGAAAGAAGGGAGTGAAAAAGTTGGCTTAAAGCTCAACATTCAGAAAACGAAAATCATGGCATCCGGTCCCATCACTTCTAGATGGGGAAACAGTGGAAACAGTGTCAGACTTTATTTTTTGGGGCTCCAAAATCACTGCAGATGGTGACTGCAGCCATGAAATTAAAAGACGCTTACTCCTTGGAAGAAAAGTTATGACCAACCTAGATAGCATATTCAAAAGCAGAGACATTACTTTGCCGACTAAGGTCCGTCTAGTCAAGGCTATGGTTTTTCCAGTGGTCATGTATGGATGTGAGAGTTGGACTGTGAAGAAGGCTGAGCGCCGAAGAATTGATGCTTTTGAACTGTGGTGTTGGAGAAGACTCTTGAGAGTCCCTTGGACTGTAAGGAGATCCAACCAGTCGATTGTAAAGGAGATCAACCCTGGGATTTCTTTGGAAGGAATGATGCTAAAGCTGAAACTCCAGTACTTTGGCCACCTCATGCGAAGAGTTGACTCATTGGAAAAGACTCTGATGCTGGGAGGGATTGGGGGCAGGAGGAGAAGGGGACGACAGAGGATGAGATGGCTGGATGGCATCACTGGCTCGATGGACGTGAGTCTGAGTGAACTCTGGGAGTTGGTGATGGACAGGGAGGCCTGGCGTGCTGCAATTCATGGGGTCGCAAAGAGTCGGACACAACTGAGTGACTGAACTGAACTGAACTGATGGCTGAATAATATTCCATAGTACATATGAACCATGTCTTCTTTATCCATTCATCTGTCTATGGACATTTAGGTTGCTTTCATGTCCTAACTATTGTAAATAGTGCTGCAATGAACACTGGGGTACATGTGTCTTTTTGAACAGGTATTCAGGTTAGGAAGAAGTAAAACTATCTCTGTTCATGGACAACATGACTTTGTATAATAAAATCACAAGGAATCTACTAAAAACTATCAGAACCAATAAATGAGTTCAGCAAAGTCATGGCGTACAAGATCAAGATAGCAAAATCAACTGTATTTCTATTACCTCGCAATGAATAATCTGAAAATAAAACTAATAAAACATTTACATTCAAAATAGCATTAAAAGAATAAATGAAAGTGACAGTTGCTCAGTCGTGTCCGACTCTTTGCGATCCCATGGACTCTACAGTCCATGGAATTCTCCAGGTCAGAATATTGGAGAGGGTAGCTGTTCTATTCTCCAGGGTATCTTCCCAACCCAGGGATTGAACCCAGGTTTCCTGCATTGCAGGTGGATTCTTTACCAGCTGAACCACCAGGAAAGCCCAAAAAGATTAAATATTTAACAGATAATTTTTTTTTAATATTTATTTGACTGGGTCTTAGTTGTGGCATATGGGATCTAATTCCCTGACTAGGGATCAAACCCAGGGCCCCTGCATTGGGAACGTGGAGTCTTAGCTACTAGACCACTGAGGAAGTCCCTTAACAGATAATTTAAGAAAACAAGTGAAAACAAATTAATGAGTTATGGAGATGTACACTATAGCAACTAACATTAATAATACTGTACTGCATGTTTGAAAATTGTGAAGAGAGTGGAAGGCAAAAGGAAAAGAGGGCATCAGAAGATGAGATGGTCAGACAGCGTCACTGACTCAGTGGACATGAACTTGAGCAAACTCTGGGAGATGGTGGAGGACAGGGAAGCCTGGTGTGCTGCAGACCATGCTGTCACAAAGAGTCAGACACGACTTGGCAACTAAACAACAAAAAGACAGTATATCTTAAAAGTTCTCATCACAAGAAAAAAAATTATGTAGCAACATGTGGTGATGGATGTTAACTAGACTCACTGTGGTGATCACTTCACAATATATACAAATATTGAATCATTATGTATACCTGAAACTAAATATAACTTGCTGAGTCAATTATGCCTCAATAAAAAAGAAAGACATGTGTAAAATTTATACTCTGAAAACTAAAAAACTGTTGAAAGAAATTAAAGATGATTTAAATAAGTGGAAAAGCATCCTGTGTTCTCGAATCGGAAGACGGAACATCGTTAAGTCTTAACATCGCTGCAGTCCGTTGGGGTCTCATCATTAAGCTCCAATTGCGTTGTTAAGGCAATACTTCTCAAACCGACCTATAGATAAAAACGAATCTCTATCAGTCTTAGTTGACTTCTTTGTAGAAATTGACAAGCCATCTCTAAAATGCATATAGAATTCCAAGGGACCCAAAAGAGCCACAACAAAAAAAATATTAAAGAAGAAAAACAAGTGTTGGCAAGGATGTAGAGAGCTTAAAACTCTCATACGTTGCTGATCAAAATGCAAAACGTGCAGCTGTTTTGAAAAACTGTAGGATAGTTTCTCAAAACTCAAAACAGAATTGCCACATAGCAGCAGTTTGACTCATGGATATATATCCAAGAGGATTGAAAACATATGTCCACACAAAAGCTTGCACATAAATGTTCATAGTCACATTATTCATAATAGCCAAAACGTGGAAGCAGCCCAAATGTCCATCAACAATTGAATGCAGTCTCTCTACACAATGAACTACTATTCAGTAATTAAAGTAAACGAAATGCTGATACATGCTACAAGGTGAATGGATGTTAAAAAACATTATGCTAAGTGAAAGAAGACAGAGCACCGAACATCTGATGCTTTTGCATTGTGGTGCTGGAGAAGAACCTTAAGAGTCCCTTGGACTGCAAGGGGATCAAACTGGTCAATCCTAAAGAAATCAAGCCTGAATATTCATTGGAAGGACTGATGCTGAAGCTGAAGCTCCAATACTTTGGCCACCTGATGTGAAGAGACAAATCATTGCAAAAGACTGTGATGCTGGTAAAGATTGAAGGTAAAAGGAGAAGAGGGCATCAGAGGATGAGATGGTTAGATAGCATCACTGACTCAATGGACATGAATCTGAGCAAACTCCAGGGGACAGTGAAGGAGAAGGAAGTCTGGAGTGCTATAGTCCACTGGGGTCTCAAAGAGTTGGACACAACTTGGGCTTCCCTGATAGCTCAGCTGGTAAAGAATCCGCCTGCAATGCGGGAGACCTGGGTTCGATCCCTGGGTTGGGAAGATCCCCTGGAGAAGGGAAAGGCTACCCACTCCAGTATTCTGGCCTGGAG
This sequence comes from Redunca redunca, assembly GCA_006410935.1. NCBI lineage: Eukaryota > Metazoa > Chordata > Mammalia > Artiodactyla > Bovidae > Redunca > Redunca redunca. Next base: position 34,543 of record SJYQ01006734.1, on the reverse strand, counting down.
AATTCTATGGACTGGATAGTCTACAGAGTCGCAGAGAGTCGGACATGACTGAGAGACTTTCACTAGTAACTAGACAACAAAGTAAAAGAAACAGACATTAAAAGTCTTACATTAAATGATTTCACTTATATGAAATGTCCAGAACAGGCAAATCTAGGGACAAAAAATAGATAATTGATTTAAACAGATGGGTAAGTACAGAGCTAAGGAGTGAGGTGGGGGAATGGGTGTGACTTCTACTGGGCATGTGGTTTCTTTCGGGGGCAATGAAAATGCTCTGAAAGTTGATAGTGGTCATGAAGCATGATTCTATCAGTATACTAAAAGCCACTGAATACTTTAAATACATGATTTGTATGAACATGTATCATACCTCAATATAGCTGTTGTTTTTTAAAAATGAACACTACTCATCCATGGTCCATCTGAGATGAAGATAAAGTACATCAGAAATGATGTACCAGTAAGTCGATTTCGATGCACAAATTATTTTTCGGTCATATACCCATTTTATTTGGTGATATGAAGACATCTGAAAATTAAATTTGACCTTTAAATATAAGAGTCTGAAGATACAGTGTCTGAGCAAAAGCACTTGTTAGAAGAAAAGGTCAAGGACAGCAGCTTATCGGAAGACCTGCCCGCCTGGGGCTGGCAGAGGCAGTCACTGAAGCCAACAAGGGGGGAAGGTCTCGCCTCCAACACTGCCTCTTTGGGGGACAGCACCTGGCATTCAACCGTTGCTCTCTCTCCAGTCAACTCTGCTAAAATACAGAAGCTATGTGTTTTAAACTTTCAGCCTTAATATAAACGAAACTGATGTTTTTGTGTTAAGCTCCCAACGATAGGCGTTGTTGACAGTAATCGGAACAAATAGCAGTAACTGGATTGAGTAATGAAAGGTGGAAGCACAAAAGGGAAGGGGTCATGCCTGTCTCACTTCATTCTGAATTTTGATGAAGGTCGTGTTGCCTTTTCCAGTTGTAACTATTAGGCCCTTCCCAGAAGCAAGCTGATAAGGGAATTCAGAAATCCCTGTGCCTGGGAATTCCAGTCCCCTTTATTCAGGAGTTCAAAGGTCTGTTTGCCTGGACATTGTTAGGGATCCCGATCCTCCCTAGGGGAGGGGGCCCTCCCAGCCCACCTGCCGCTAAGGTTTCAAGCTCCTTCCTGGCAGAAGCCTGTGGGCAATTAAAGATGATTTTACTGTTAGTAATCAGCAGTGAAAGACTTCAGACAGACAGTAAGTACTGGAGCCTCTTGTACCTTAATTTTAAAATTACAGCTCAGCCTGATTAGCAAGAAGCTACAATTTTCAGCACTTGAGTCCAGTGGTCTCTTGCCCGCTCATCAGTGGTACGAAGTCACTTCTGCTGGGCACACACTGGAGAATGCTAATTTCATCAGTTTTGCTATGTCATATAGCTCCTGAGGGAAAGGCAAGGTGGAAATAAATTGTGGGCTGGTGAGTGTTTCGTCCGTTTCCTGGTCTGCATCAATCAGTGTGATCACCCCCAGTGGCATCCTGGCTCTCAGACGTGGTGTTAATTGCTTGTTTGACTGGCCCTTGTTTTTAAGTAAACTAGGAGTACACAGTTTCAAACCTAGAGAACTGGTTTTAAATTGGTATTTACTCATCTTACATGAGCCCAGAGCTCTCCCCAGGGGATTTCCAGGAAGCCCTGCATATCATTCACTAGATCAGGATACCAACTGGGGAAGTGAGACATTGCCACCACCTCTATTTATTGTTACAAAGAAGCATCCAGACCAGAAAAGGAGATCTGAATTTCTGTAGAGGTGAGCGAGGACATGGGTATGTTCCAAGAACAAGAGAAATGTATGTGGGCCAAAAAGAACAGTTGAGGGAAAGAAATTCAAGTTGGTATGGGCTCCAAAGTACTGCCCAGGACCCCCAGAAGACATTAAAATGCCTCTATAGCCAGAACAAACAGCTCTTCTGTTACGAACCCAGGTCCTGGGACTCTTTAATCAATAGAAATTGGTAAGAGGCCAGGAAAGAAATTCAGGCAAGGCTTTACAAGTGCCCTTGCTCGCTCTCCGAGGAGGGCAAGCTGGTTCCTTAAACAGGATGAGGGTAGTGGCAGATTGGAGGCTCTGATTGGAGGTGGCTTAGGTGGTCTGCCCACCCCCTTGGTGGTGCTGTGTGCAGGGGTCATGCCCAGTATCCTGCTTTTGCTCCCTGCGACTCAGAAATGGCAGTTAGTTTGTGGCTTTTTTCTATCTGTGGTTCATAATTGCCCCAGCTGCTATCTGTATGCAGTTATTTTTAGCCCCTTGTAGCTTCCTGTATTATGTTGCTAGAGGTGCAAGCACTCCAGTAAAGGGTGCCAGGTCTCGACTTAGCTCACTTCAATCCAATACTAGTCATTACAGAATTTTTTAAATTGCCATTTTCTTGTAATAGTATCACAGAAGGCAAAAACAAACAAGCGTGTTTTTGTATGTAACCTATGGAAACGCTCTTCATCCCCACCCCTCCCACCATGATCTCTTCTAATCTTTCAAATCCCTACTTCCAACTCCCAGCTTCTTCAGCAGGAAGCTCATCTCCCCACTGTGTCCACAGCATTCATTCAAATCCCGCCGATTCCACCTGCGAAGTGTTTCTTGAATTTATGTTCTCCTCTAGTCGACTTGGTCCTTGCCCAATTTCAAGATTGCGTCTTCTCCCCACTGGATGATTTCTTTTAAAGGCCTGTGCCTAAAACACATCCTCCACACACCCACAGAGCAGGAAAAACGTAGAGAAGAGGAGCTGGATGGAGTTCAAGGTCAAGGGTGGTATACATGTCATCAAGGTCATGAGAGGCCCAGGAGCGCAGGAGCCCGAGTTGGAGGTGGAGACTGAGTCAGAGCTCAGAGGAGCAGCTCTGTGAGATGAGCCCGAGTGAGGTCCTGAGCAGTGGCCAGTTGCCTGGGAGGAAGGTGAGGGCACCAAAGCGGCCGAGGACTAGCATGCAGATGAGCAGATTTTCCACTTGGACACTGATGAGTGGAACAAAGTCTCTCAAGTTTTGATATGTGCAAACATTACTTGGTGTGCTTGATAAAAATACAGATTACCAGGTAGAGCCCTCAGAGAGTCTAGTTAGTATTATCTGAGATTGGGCCCAGGCATCTTTGTTTTAACAAACACTCTGGGCAACTTTGATATAAATGGGCTCTTGACCACACTTTGAGAGATACTCTCTGATGCAGGCTGAATTGTGTCCCCCTCATATCCATATCCACTCCAGTACTCTTGCCTGGAAAATCCCATGGATGGAGGAGCCTGGTAGGCTCCAGTCCATGGGGTCGCTACGACTGAAGCGACTTGGCAGCAGCAGCAGCAGCAGATCCATATGTTGAAGTCTGAGGGGAANCCCCCCCCCCCACCCCTCTCACCAGGCTATCATGCCCGATGGCCCCAGGTTCTGACTTTGCACGGTTACGTAACAGCCGAGACCACTGATAGCACTGCACATGCGCATCATGAGGTACTCAACTTGGTCACAGGCTTCTCTGTGCAGTAGGCCTGTATGAGCTTCACCTGGAAAGGCCCTGAAGGGTTGGACGTGCTTATGTTGGGTTACGTTATATCTGTTGCTACAGCTGCCGTGCCAGCCAGGAGAGAAGAAACATGTCTCCAGTTCCTATGGCTCCTCGAGTCTTCTTCCTCCAGTCTCTTAGGCCGAGCCTTGCCTACCCTGGGTTCAGCGAACAGTGTGCACAGTGAGATGCAGTGAGACAACTGGCATCACGAACGGGATCAACAAAACAAAGTCACAACCCCAGGGCCTCAGAATGTGATTGTTTCTGGAGGTTGGACATTTAAAGAGGTAAACAAGATAAAATGAGGTCATATGTGTGGACCTTCATCCAGTGTGACGGGTGTCCTTTTAAGAAGAGACTAGGACACAATGGCACCCTACTCCAGTCCTCTTGCCTGGAAAGTCCCATGGGCAGAGGAGCCTGGTGGGCTGCAGTCCAGGGGGTCGAAAAGAGTCGGACACGACTGAGCGACTTCACTTTCACTTTTCACTTTCATGCATTGGAGAAGGAAATAGCAACCCACTCCAGTGTTCTTGCCTGGAGAATCCCAGGGACGGGGGAGCCTGGTGGGCTGCCGTCTATGGGGTCACACAGAGTCGGACACGACTGAAGCGACTTAGCAGCAGCAGCAGCAGCAGAACACAGATAGGAGCACAAACAGAGAAAAGATCATATGAGAAGATGGTCATTTACAAGGCAAGGAGAGAGGTCTCAGGAGAAAGCCAACCTGCCAACACCTTGATCTTGAACTTCAGCTTCCAGAGCTATGAGTAAATAAATTTCCATTGTTTTAAAATCCCTGTCTATGGTATTTTGTTACAGCAGCCCAAGCAGACTAATTCGCTCTTCTAGAACAATGGTAGAAGTGGGGGATTTAGAGAATGAGCAGGCGACACGGAGCCAACAGAGATGCAAATGAGCTGGGACAGAGGCCCCCCTGCGGGCGGTGTGCGCTTTGAGGCTGGAAGTGCAGAGAGAGTCAGGAGAATGCCCCCTCTCGCTAGCCCCACAGCTGTGAGGACAGAAAACTGGGTTTGGGGAGAAGGGGAGTCATGCTTTAGTCAAGGTAAGGAAGAGACAGAGGTAAAAGAACAGCCTGGGCATTTAAGTAAAAGTGGCAGCTTTCTCTCTGAAAAAAAATCTTACTAGAGTATTTTAAAGATTTAACCAAACATAAAATTGTCACCAACAAAGCCTGGGGAGAGGGATGAATATAGACAACAGCAACCAAATTTCAGAAGCTGGGGCACAGCTAGAAAAGTGACTAATGCCTGAGCACAGTGGGTCCTCACCGGGATCCCTAGCAATTTGTTGGATAAACAAATTCCTGAGCTCCCCACCCCAGACCCACTGAATTAGAAAACCCATGGGTGGGGCACAGCAATCTGTGTTTCAAGAAGCCCTCTAGGTGATAATGCTGAAGTTTGAGGTCCCATGACTTAACAGACGGAGAGAACTGATCAGAGCAGTCAGTTGTGAAATTCACGAAGCAACCTTGCAAAAAGTCTCAAGAATGACAGCACCAGGTAACTTCAGAAATAGGGAGTGAGGAGCTAATCTTATGAGGACTGGTTGGAAGGATTTAGAAAACAGATCTCAAGCCCCTCTCCTCAATTGTTCATATCTACAGGCTCAATTCTGGCACATAAAGAGGGCAGACCAGATAACAGTAGGTGTACTTCTGCCTTGGGCTACATTTTATATAAAGTCCTAACTGGGGGCTGAGTAGGTATCATGTTATTTATCATATTTTCAGGGAGATGATTGCCTTGCTGCCAAAGAAAATACTACTGAATGTGAAAAGGCCGAGTATGGTCACTGACAAGGTCAGAGGTCTTGTTCTAGGTCCCACTCTGTCTCTAACTGTATAATCAGGGTAAGAACTTCCTCGGTTTCCTTATCTGCATCAAGCTATTCTAAGGACCTTTGAACACAAATATTCCATAGTCATATATTTTAATTAAAATTGAAGAAGAATCATAAAACAGTACTAATTGCAAGCACTGCCTAACTGAACTAACAGGGTGATCCCTCTTTACATATATATATAGAGAGAGAGAGAGAGAGAGAGCTTCTACTGGATGTGCAGATGCCAGAGAAGTGACATTACCCAAATATTTAGAAGGACTTCAGGAATGATGGGCAGTGTTGTTTTCTATATAGTCTTAACTTTCTGCAATTTTTCAAATTAATTTTGCACTTAATTATCTTAAGTGCTGATTCTGATCAATTGCTAATATTTGCTTGCAGTGCCATATTGAGGGCCATAAAGCTCACTTCAGACTCAATGGGAAAGAATGATGTGATTGCCCAGTAATGTCTGCCAAGGGAAAAGGATAGGACATATGCCATGTGTTTGCCAGCACTCTGGTGGTACAACCTAGAGGCAAAATGGTCTCACTTACCTCTTTGACTGTGGATGACTTCAGATTAAAAGCTCAGCTCTCTCCTACTAGCCTCAAAATAGAGGATTCACAAGGGAGCAGTTGAGTATGGCTGTAAGAACCCAGATCCAGCCTTCCTTTTTTGAAGAGCATCTCATGAATAATTTGAAGAGGATGCTTCCTTTAATTTCAGGGAGTGTCTGGAGAAATATTCTTCAGTGTGGATTCTTCTCGTTGTCTCACAGCCAACCTGAAGACCCAGAAATCTCCCCCTTCTCACCCATACCCATCATCATCGAGCTTTAGCATCATGCCTTGGAGATGGTTCCTACAAGCCTGTCTTGAGTATAGGATCTTATAAACTCATTCCTCATTCAGAGGGAGTCTGATTCTGCACAGCGGACTAGACTACAGCTCATGAGTCAGACTCCTATTGGCACACACACCCCCGATTCCACTACCTCCCCCAGGATCGGAGCCCGTCAGTACTTACTGCCCATTATCCTCCGTACTGTTGGGCCTTCAGCAGTCATTTCCCTAACGATCTCATTGTCATCCTCATTGGCATCCAGCCAGCGATTGCAGTTGAAGTTATACTTGTCCTTGGTCAGAGTGTTCATCAGGGTCATCTGGAATGAAGTCCTGGGGTGAGCAAGTGGGTGTACTAGAGATATTTATCCATGCCTTGAGGTTCTTGTTCTGCTAGTTCATCTCAAGGAGGACAAGGCCATGCCCCCAGAGAGGACTCTTGTGGAAGATGGAGTGCCAGATTAATATTTATCCCTCTGGTCCTCCAGAGACCCACAGTTGCCTGGCAGCCAGGTGACTGGGACACAAGGCAAGTCTCTTGAAACCTAAGCATCTTTTTAGCTTACTTTGGAAGTCCTGTCCTCATCAGGAATTCCATGCGTCATGTGTCCAATTTTAGGTCTCACTGTAACCCTTCCCCATCCACACTCCCAACAGATAAAGGCAAACTAATAAGACAAAAGAAACCATGTTGGTTCCTTTCCCAATCACCTTCCAACCCCAAGATGGTCATCTCACCTTTTCTAAATGCCATCCAGAACCAGGATTCCTTTTATCATGCCATACCCGAATCTTATAAAACCTGCCAAGGTCTGGGAGCTCAATCTATGGTGAGAAATAACAAGGTTTGCATGGACAGAATCAAGGGAAATGTATTTATCCTCATAGCTGAGCCCCTGCCAGGAGGGCACCTGCTTTGAGTTGTTTTTTCAGCATCAAGGTAGGGTTTACTTCAAACCACCCTCAAATACTCTATCTTCTTGTGCTCCTTTAACCAATGGCACACGAGGGCGAGACAGCTGTAGATCCAGGGTTCAGCCTGGGCTGGTGAAACTGAACAAAAATAACTGACCCACAGTAGGATCCTGACTAAAGGAAATCTTCCAAATGATAAGCTTTCAGTTACAAAATCTATATGGCAGCCCTGCAAATTAACACAGGCCCACAGTCCCAGGACTCTGCTGGGCACTGAAACAGACAAAAAGATCAATACAGTGGTCATGCCCTCTCCCAGGGGCTCAAAATCTAGCTGAGAAGACAAATACATAACGAGCAATGAACTGAAGGTTTAATAGACGCTCCAACAGGGTGCTCTGAAAAGAGAGCCGCAAATTACAAAATTATTCTTACCTAAAGGTCAGAGCAGCACTTCCGTTGGCAAAACAAGCCCTGCTCTACTTATATACATATCGAAAACTTAAAGCTGAACTTATTTTTAATGCTCTAAAACGTATACTTTTCCTTAAATTGGCTCCTTACTCTAATTCAGTCCAGGCTGGGCTGTTTGACACTAACTGTGCTCAGGGTCCCTCTTCTACAATGATTCCCCACGTCGCCAGGCTCCTGGATGCCCAAAGCCATTCCATACTTGCTTCCTCTCCCGTGCTTTGTTTGGAACTGTTTGATTCAGATGAAGGGCCAGATCTAAATTGCACCCCAGTGCATTGCCTGTAGATTACATGTGGCACTCCTGCAGGGGGCTGGGGACTCTGTTTTACCTTTTTGTCTTCAAACTTGATCCAAACCTGGCTTCGAAAACCAGAATCCCATGACAAAGGCATCTTACACCCCTTCCTCCTTCCTCCATCCCACCCCATCACACTTCCTTCCTACCCTAAATTTCTCAGTTATGCCGGGTTTGAACCACTTGTTGTTGGGATTCAGAAGGATCTCATCTGTCCGCCCCTTCTGCCCATAAATCTGGATGAAGATAGGAGAGTTGGAACCAGCTTTCTTCAAGTCGGTCGTCCAGACCCACAGGGACCATGGGAATTCTGCAGAGATAGGTCCAGTTGCACCATAAACTTCAAAAAGTGAAAAGATTTTCATGCTTCCAGTGGGGGAAATGAGCACATCAAAGGTGATCAAGACTGAAATGCAGGTTGTATGCAGTCGTGTCCCACTCTCCCATTATATAATCACGAGTACCAAATTTAGGGAACGAAGGATTCCTTGCTATTTGAAAGTGTGTGCCTTAATGTTCATTGCTTTAAAATTAATTAATATTTTAATTGGAAGATTAAAACCTTACAATATTGTGATGGCTTTTGCCATGCATCAACATGAATCAGCCATAGGTATACATGTGTCCCCCTCATCTGAGCCCCCTTCCCATGTCCCTCCCCACCCTGTCTCTCTAGCTTGTTCTGGAGCACTGGCTTTGGGTGCCGTGCTTTGTGTATTGAACTCACACTGGTCATCTGTTTTACATATGACAATGTATATGTTTCAATGTTATTCTCTCAAATCATCCCACCCTTGCCTTCTCCCACTGAGTCCAAAAGTCTCTTCCTTGCGTCTGTGTCTCCTGGTGAGAGTCTGTTAGTAAGTTTTAAGTAGGGGCAAGTATAGCCTCCACCCAGAATGTGACCAACACATCCAGAGTGCACTCTGTTCGACTATTCAGGTCAACAACTAGCCCATCACAGCAGCATGTCAATTTGTGGCTGCCGGAGTATCAACCTTGGTGCCATGAATATAACTCTGTGTGGCCTGTGCCTTGGAGAACTGAGCTCCCTGGGG
>SJYQ01006734.1:1204-16400 GCA_006410935.1 Redunca redunca | reverse complement strand
AAAAGCTGGTTCTTCGAGAAGATAAACAAAATTGACATGCCTTAAGCCAGACTCATCAAGAAAAAAAGAGAGAAGAAACAAATCAACAAAATAGTGAAGTAAGCCAGAAAGAAAAACACCAATACAGTATACTAACGCATATATATGGAATTTAGAAAGATGATAATGATAACCCTGTATGCGAGACAGCAAAAGAGACACAGATGTACAGAACAGTCTTTTGGACTCTGTGGGAGAGGGTGGGATGATTTGGGAGAATGGCATTGAAACATGTATAATATCATATATGAAACGAGTCACCAGCCCAGGTTCAATGCATGATACTGGATGCTTGGGGCTGGTGCACTGGGATGACCCAAAAGGGTGGTACAGGGAGGGAGGAGAGAGGGGGTTCAGGATGGGGAACACATGTATACCTGTGGCAGATACATGTTGATGTATGGCAAAACCAACACAACAATGTAAAGTAATTAACCTCCAATTAAAATAAATAAATTTATTTTTTAAAAAAAGAAATGAAAAAGGAGAAGTTACAACAGATAATGCAGAAATACAAAGGATTATAACAGACAATTATGACCAACTATATGGCAATAAAATGGATAACCTGGAAGAATTGGACAGATTCTTAGAAAAGTTTGATCTTTCAAGACGGAACAAGGAAGAAATTGAAATTATAAACAACCAAATTGCAAGCACTGAAATTGAAGCTGTGGTCAAAAATCTCCCCCAAAACAAAAGTCCAGGACCAGATGGCTTCACAGGAGAATTCTGTCAAACATTTAGAGAAGAACTAATCCCTATCGATCTAAAATTCTTTCCAAAAATGGCAGAGGAAGGAATACTTCCAAACTCATTCTACAAGACAACCATCACTGTGATACCAAAACCAGAGAAAGACAGCACACAAAAAGAAAACTACAGGACAATATCACTGATGAACATAGATGCAAAAATCCTCAACAAAATTTTAGCTAACAGAATTCAGCAGCACATCAAAAAGCTCATACACCATGATCAAGTTGGGTTTATTCCAGGGATGCAAGGATTCTTCAATATATGCAAATCAATCAGTGTGTTACACTGTATTAACAAATTGAAAGATAAAAACCATATGATCATCTCAATAGATGCAGAAAAAGCCTTTGACAAAATTCAGCACTCATTTATGATTTAAAATCTTCAAAAAATGGGCATAGAAGAACCTACCTCAACATACTAAAGGCCGTATATGATAAGGCTACAGCAAACATTATTTTCAATGGTGAAAGACTGAAAGCATTCTCCCTAAGATTAGGAACAAGACAAGGGTGTCCACTTTTGCCACTATTATTCAACATAGTTTTGGAAATCCTAGCAACAGCAATCAGAGAAGAAAAAGAAATAAAAGGAATCCATATGGGAAAAGAAGAAGTAAAGCTCTCACTGTTTGCAGGTGACATGATACTGTACACAGAAAATCCTAAAGGTAGTATCAGAGAATTACTAGAGCTAATAAGTGAATTTAGCAAAGTTTCAGGATACAAAATCAATACACAGAAATCACTTGCATTTTTATACACTAACAATGAAAACTCAGAAAGAGAAATTGAGGAATCAATCCCATTCACCATTGCAACAAAAAGAATTAAATAACTAGGAATAAACTTACCGAAGGACAAAAGAACTGAATACAGAAAATTATAAGACACTATGGTTTTTCCTGTGGTCATGTATGGATGTGAGAGTTGGACTGTGAGGAAGGCTGAGCGCAGAAGAATTGATGCTTTTGAACTGTGGTGTTGGAGAAGACTCTTGAGAGTCCCTTGGACTGCAAGGAGATCCAACCAGTCCATTCTGAAGGAGATCAGCCCTGGGATTTCTTTGGAAGGAATGATGCTAAAGCTGAAACTCCAGTACTTTGGACACCTCATGTGAAGAGTTGACTCATTGGAAAAGACTTTGATGCTGGGAGGGATTGGGGGTGGGAGGAGAAGGGGACTACAGAGGATGAGATGGCTGGATGGCATCACTGACTCGATAGATGTGAGTCTGAGTGAACTCCAGGAGTTGGTGATGGACAGGGAGGCCTGGCATGCTGTGATTCATGGGGTCACAAAGAGTCAGACACGACTGAGTGGCTGAACTGAACTGAACTGAACTGAATGAAAGAAATCAAAGATGGCATAAGCAGATGGAGAGATATTCCATGTTCCTGGGTAGGAAGAATCAATATTTTGAAAATGACTATACTACCAAATGCAATCTTCAGATTCAATGTGATCCCTGTCAAATTACCAATGGCATTTTTCACAGAACTAGAACAAAAAGTTTTACAATGCATATGGAAACATAAAAGACCCCGAATAGACAAAGCAGTCTTGAGAAACAAGAATGGAGCTGGAGGAATCAACCTTCCTGACTTCAGATTATACTACAAAGCTACAGTCATCAAGACAGTGTGGTATTGGCACAAAAACAGAAATATCGACCAATAGAACAAGATAGAAAGCCCAGAAATAAACCCATGCACCTACGGGTACCTTATTTTTGACAAAGGAGGCCAGAATATTCAATGGAGCAAAGACAGCCTCTTTAATAAATGGTGCTGAGAAAACTGGACAGCTACATGTAAAAGAATGAAATTAGAACACTTTCTAACACCATACACGAAGATAAACTCAAAATGGATTAAAGACCTAAATGTAAGACCAGACACTGTAAAACTCTTAGAGGAAAACATAGGCAGAACATTCAATGACACAAATCAAAGCAAGATCCTGTATGACCCACCTCCTAGAGTAATGGAAATAAAAACAAAAGTAAACAAGTGGGACCTGGTTAAACTTAAAAGTTTTTGCACAGCAAAGAAAACTATATGCAAGGTGAAAAGACAACCCTCAGAATGGGAGAAAATAATAGCAAATGAAACAACTGACAAAGGATTAATTTCCAAAATATACAAGCAGTTCATACAACTCAATGTTAGAAAAACAAACAACCCAATCAAAAGGTGAGAAAAAGACCTAAACAGACATGTCTCCAAAGAAGACATACAGATGGCTAACAAACACATGAAAAGATGCCCAACATTGCTCATTATTAGAGAAATGCAAATCAAAACTACAATGAGACTGGTAAGAATGTCCATCATGAAAAAGTCTACAAACAATGAATTCTAAAGAGGGTGTGGAGAAAAGGGAATGCTCTTGCACTCTTGGTGGGAATGTAAGTTTAAAGAACCACTAGAGAAGACAGTATGGAGATTCCTTTAAAAACTAGGAAAAAACCCCACCATATGACCCAGCAATCCCTCTCCTAGACATATACTCTGAGGAAACCAAAATAAAAAAAAGACGCATGTATTCCATTGTTCGTTGCAGCACTATTTACAATGGCTAGAACATGGAAAAAACCTAGATGTCCATCAACAGATGAATGGATAAAGAAGTCATGGTACATATACACAATGGAAAATTACTCAGCCATAAAAAGGAACGCATTTCAGTCAATTCTAATGAAGTGGATGAACCTAGGACCTATTATACAGAGTGAAGTGAGTCAGGAAGAGAAAGATAAATACCATATTCTAACACACATATAAGGAATCTAGATAAGTGGTACTGAAGAATTTATTTAGGGGGCAGCAATGGAGAAACAGACATAGAGGATAGTCATATGGACATGGGGAGAGGGTGAGATGTATGGAAAGAGTAACATGGAAACTTACATTCAGTTCAGTTCAGTCACTCAGTCGTGTCTGACTCTTTGCGACCCCATTAACTGCAGCTCTCAGATGGTAAAGAACCTGCTTGCAGTGCAGGAGACCCGGGTTTGATCCCTGGGTTGTCAAGATCCCCTGAAGAAAGGAATGGTTACTCAGTCAAGTATTCTTACCTGGAGAATTACATGGACAAAGGAGTCTGGCCATCTACAGTCTGTGGGGTTGCAAAGAGTTGGACACTACTGAGCAACTAACACACACACACACACACACACACACACCAGCAGTATATAAGGGCTCTCTTTTCTCCAAGTTCTTANACAACAAATGGAAAGATAGACTGTGCTCTTGAAATTGGAAGAATTAATATTATCAAAATGACCATACTACCCAAAGCAATCTATAGATTCAGTGCAACATTTGTCAAAATAACAATGGTATTTTTCACTCACCTAGAACAAAAAAATTTAAAATTCATATGGAAACAGAAAAGGCCCTGAATAGCCAATACAATTTAGAGAAAGGACAGAGTTGGAAGAATCAGGCTCCCTGACTTCATACAGTACTACAAAACTACAGTCATCAAAACAGTATGATACAGACACAAAAAACAGACACATAAATCATTGGAACAGAATAAAAAGTCCAGAAATAAACCCACACACTTATGGTCAATTCATTTACAACAAAAGAGACAAGAACATACAATGGAGAAAAAACAGTCTCAAAGCTGGACAGCCACATATAAAAGAATGAAATTAGAGCAATATGGGCTTTGCTGGTGGCTCAGATGGTAAAGAGTCTGACTCCAATGAAGGACACCTGGGTTCAATCCCTGGGTTGGGAAGGTCGCCTGGAGAAGGGAATGGCTACCCATTCTCAGATGGTAAAGAGTCTGCCTGCAATGCAGGAGACCTGAGTTCAATCCCCAGGTTGGGAAAATCCCTTGGAAGAGGGAATAGCAACCCACTCCAGTATTCTTGCCTGGAGAATTCCATGGATGGAGGAGCCTAGCAGGTGACAATCCATGGGGTTGCAAAGAGTCAGATACAACTGAGTGACTAACACTTCACTGATTAACATCATATACAAAAATAACTCAAAATGGATTAAAGACTTAAGCCTAAGACTGATACTATAAAACTGTTAGAGGAAAACATAGGCAGAACACACTTTGACATAAATTGCAACAATATATATTTTTTATCTGTCTCCCAATGTAAAGGAAATAAAAGCAAAAATAAACAAATGGGATCTAATTCACTTAAAAGTTTTTGCCTAACAAAGGAAACCTTAAACAAAATGTAAAGACAACCTACTGAATAGGAGAAAATATTTGCAAATGATATGACTGATAAAGGATTATTATCCAACATATCTAAAGAGCTCATAAAACTCAACATCATAAAAGCATACTACTCTATTAAAACATGGGCAAAAGACCCAAATAGATATTTTTCCAAAGAGGACACGCAGATGGCCAACAGGCATGTGAAGAGATTCTCAGTATCGCTAGTCATCAGGGAAATGCAGATCAAAAGCACAATAAGATACTACCTCACACCTATCAGAATGGCTATCATCAAAAATAAAACAAATAACAAATGTTGGTGAGAATGTTGAGAAAAGGGTACCCTCGTACACTGTTGGTGGGAATGTAAATTGGTGTAGACACTATGGAAAACAGTGTGGCAGTTTCTAAAAAACTAAAAATAGAACTACCATATGACCCAGCAATTCCACTCTTGGGTATATATTTGAAAGAAAAAACGGACTTTCCTGGTGTTGGGATTTCTCTGCTTGTCCAGTGGTTAAGACTCTGTACTTTCAGTGTGTGGGGCATGGGTTCAATGCCTGGTAGGGGAAATAAGATCCCATCTGTTGTGTGGTGTGGCCAAGAGATTAAAAAAATAAAATGAAATATGTGTGAAAAAAACATTAATTTGAAAAGATACATGAACCTCAATGTTAATAGCTGCATTATTTACAATTGACAAGATATGAAAGCAACCTAAGTGTATATCAACAGATGAATGGATAAAGAATATTGGTATATATGAAATGGAATATGATTCAGCCATAAAAGAATGAAATTTTGCCTCCTTTGGTGTTTTTGATGTTGCAATTTATCTCTTTTTCTATTGCATATTTATTAGAAAATAATTTATAGGTATGAAAGTGAAGTTGCTCAGTCATGTCTGACTCTTTGCGACCCCATGGACTATAGCCTATCAGGCTCCTCAGTCCATGGGATTTTCCAGGCAAGAGTGCTGGAGTGGATTGCCATTTCCTTCTCCAAGGGATCTTCCCAACCCAGAAATTGAACCCGGATCTCCCACATTGCAGGAGGACACTTTACCGTCTGAGCCACCAGGGAAGTATAGCTACTTGTAATACTTCATCCTCAACTTTATTAGTAATATTTAAATGGTTAACACACTGCTATATCACAGTATTAAGTTATTCTGAATTTGACTATATACTTACCTTTAACAGTGTGTTTTATATTTTATATATTTTCATGTTACTAATTAATGTACTTTTATTTCAGCTTCAAGAGCTATTTTCCACATTCCTTATAAAGCAGGTCTAGTGATCATGAAATCCCTTAGTTTTGTTTTGCTGGAAATATCTATATCTATTCTTCATTTCTGAAGGACTACCTCACCAGATAACGTATTTTTTTTAGCCTTTTTTCTTCCTTTCAGCATTTTGAATATATAATCCTATCGTCTCCTGGCCTGAGAAATCTGCTAATAGCCTTATGAGGGTTCCCATGTAAGTGATAAACTTCTTTTCCCTTGATGATTTTAGGATTCTCCTTGTGTGTGATTTTTGACAGTTTTATTTTAATGTGTCTTGGAGAAGATCTTGAGTTGTATTTATTTGGAGACCTAGAAGTTCCATGAGGGCTTCCTTTGTGACTCAGATGGTAAATCTCTCCCAAAACTTGGGATGTTTTCAGCCATTATTTCCTTAAATAAGCTTTTTGTTCCCTTTTCCTTCTGGGATTTCAATAATTTGCTCATTGCCTCTTTTGATTATAGTGCATAGTTCAGATTGGTTTTCTTTACTTTTTTTACATTCTTTTTTTGTTGTTCCTCTCTGGCTGGGTTATTTGAAGAGTTTGTCTGCTACTTTACAATTTTTTTTCTTCTTATTGATCCATTCTGATATTGACACTCTCTATTGTATTTTTTCATTTCATTCATATTTGTCAGCTCCAGAAATTCCATGTGGTTCTTTTTCTTTAAATGATTTTTATCTCTTTGTTAAATTTCTTATTTTGTTTGTGTGCTGCTTTCCTGATTTTGTTGAATTGTCTTTCTGTGTTTTCTTGTAACTCATTGAGTTTCCTTAAAATGGCTATTTAAATTCTTTATGAGGTAAATTGACTACATGTTTTTTGAGTTGGTCACTGGAAAAACCTTATGATCCTTTAGTGGTGTCTTGTTTCCTTGATTCTTTGTGTTCCTTGAAATCTTGCATTGCTATCTTTGCATTTAAAGTAGCAGTCACCTCCTCTAGCCTCCTCTAGCCTTAACTAACTGTGCTTCTTGCTCCATCTTCTGGTAGAATTCTTAAGCTTGTATGCCTTCTCTGAATTCTGCAATGCAGCAGTCCAAGTTCTGGGACCCTCCCTTTTGTTTTCCCAAGAGTAGTGCTAAATGCCCAGACTGTGGTCTCTCCTTGGCCTGCAGATTTGAGTGAGCTTTCTACACATGCTCACTAGCCATCTGCCAAAACTCACTCTTAGTGTCATTCAGAGTGCCCAGAGGGGATCAGCCATGAGGTGAAGGGTGATGTGAGTGAGGCACTGAGATGTCCTTGGCCTATTTGGGTAGATTTGCATATGAGAAGTCTCAGGGGCTCATTGGTGGGCCTACCAGTGGAGTCATTATTAGGATTCTCTTTCTTTGATGCTTTCCAAACCTTGGCTGCTGTTCATCTAGCTGCTCACTGCTCTGTAGAGTTGTCCAGCTCAAAGCTCAGGACTCCACATGGAATGAGAGAGAAATTGATATCTTTGGTAGTGTCTTGGACAACTGGAGAAGTCATGCACTGAGTCACACACTCTCACTTTTCACTGCAGGAGAAATCATGATTCAATAAGGATTCTCTTGACATTGAACACTGGTAAAGTAAAGATGTTCCTCATCCTTTGCAATGCATATAGTCTGTGACTTTCTTCTCTGAAAGTGTGCTGGGAATTCTCCACAGGATTCCTGGACTTCCACAAAGAATCTCTCATTTGTGGGTGATTATTTGTTTGTTCATTCTCCAGGGGCTCCCAGACCATAGCCTAGAGAGTCTGGAATTGGTTCATGGTGCATTTCAGAGTCCACAGCTGGGATCAATGACTGAGTGGCTATTATCTAAAATATAGGTGAATAATATTCTTCCCGAGCCCCTAGGAATCTAGTGCTGGATCCCGCTGTTCCTACAAAGGTACTTTTGTACATAGATGGATGCAAAATTGCTGTTGCTGAGGGAGGTATATGAGTTTTTGTTGCTGTTCAGTAGCTAAGTTGTATCTGACTCTTTGCCACCCCATGAACTGCAACACCCCTGGCACCTCTGTCTTTCACTATCTCCCACAGTTTGCTCAAATTCATGTCTATTGAGTCAGTGATGCTATCTAACCATCTCATCCTCTGCTATTACCTTCTCCTTTTGCCTTCAATTTTCCCCAGCATCAGGGAAGCAGAGGTAGATGTTTTCCTGGAATTAATTTGATTTCTTCATGATCCAACCAATGCTGGCAATTTGGTTCCTCTACCTTTTCTAAACCTAGTATGTATATTTGGAAGTTCTTGGTTCACATACTGCTGAAGCCTAGCTTGAAGGCTTTTGAGCATAACCTGGCTAGCGTGTGAAATGAAGGCTGTTGTATAGTAGTTAAAACATTCTTTGGCATTGGAAGGAAAACTGACCCTTTCCAGTTCTGTGACCACTGGTGAGTTTTCCAAATTTGCTGACACTGAGTGCAGTACTTTAGCAGCATCTTTTAGGACTTGAAATAGCTCAGCTGGAATTCCACCAGCTTCACTAGCTTTGTTTGTATGTAGTAATGTATAAACCTCATACCCGCCAGAGAGTCTTGGAGGGCATAAACAAAACCTTGTATACACCAGGACCCCGGGGAAAGGAGCACTGACTCCACAAGAGACTGAATCAGACCTGCCTGTGTTTGAGGGCCCCCTGCGGAAGCGTGGGTCAGCAGTGGCCTGCTGTGGGGATAGGGGGACTGGCAGCAACAGTCTTGGGAGGCATGGTATGTTGGCATAAGTACTCTTGGAGGAGGTCACCATTAGCCCTACCACAAATTGTACTATATGGCAGCCCTACCATAGAGACTGCAGACTGCAGAACTAGGCTGACTCAGGCCAAACTACAAGGAGGGAGCACAGCCCCACCCATTAGCAGAAAATTGAACTAAAGATTTACTGAGCAAGGCCCTGCCCACCAGAGCAAGCCAGTCCCTCCCATCAGGAAGCTTGCACAAGCTTCTTATCCTCTTCCATCAGAGGGCAGAAAGAAGAAGCAAGAACTGCAATCCCATGACCTTCAGAACAAAAACCACAATCACAAAAAACTAACCAAAATGATCACATGGATTACAGCCTCGTCTAACTCAATGAAACTATGAGCCATGACATGCAGGGCCACCCAAGATGGACAAGTCATGGTGGAGAGTTCTGACAAAACATGATCCACTGGAGAAGGGAATGGCAAATTATTTCAGTATTCTTGCTTTGAAAACCCCATGAACAGTATGAAAAGGCGGAAAGATGACACCAGAAGATGAGCCCCCTAGGTATGCTACTGGGGAAGAGCAGAGAAATAGCTCCAGAAAGAATGAAGAGGCTGAGTAAAAGCAGAAATAATGCCCAGGTGTGGATGTGTCTGGTGATGAAGGTAAAGTCTGATGCTGTAAAGAACGATAATACATAGGAACCTGGAATCGAGGCAAATTAGATGTGGTCAAACAAGAGATGGCAAGAGTGAACATCAACATTTTAGGAATCAGTGAACTAAAATGGATGGGAATGGATCAATTTAATTCACATGACATTATATCTACTATGGTGGGCAAGAATCCCTTAGAAGGCATTGAGTAGCCCTCATAGTCAACAAAAGAGTCCAAAATACAGGACTTGGGTGTAATCTCAAAAATGACAGAATAATCTCAGTCCATCTCCAAGGCAAACCACTAACATCACAGTAATCCAAGTCTGTGCTCCAATCACTAATGTCAAAGAAGATGAAGTCAAATTGTTCTATGAAGACCTACAAAACCTTCTAGAACTAACACCAAAAAATACACCCTTTTCATCATAGGGAACTGGAATGCAAAAGTATTCCAAAGTCAAGAGATACCTGCAGTAACAAGGCAAGTTTGGCCTTGGAGTACAAAATGAAGCAAGGTGAAAGCTAACAGAGTTTTGCCAAGAGAATGCACTGGTCATAGTAAACACCCTGTTCCAATAACACGAGATGACTCTTCACATGGACATCACCAGATGGTCAGCTCTGAAATCAGATTGATTATATTCTTTGCAGCCAAAGATGGAGAAGTTTTATACAGCTAGCAAAAACAAGACCTGGTGCTGACTGTGGCTCAGATCATGAACTCCTTATTGCAAAATTTAGACTTAAATTGAAAAAAGTAGGGAAAACCATTAGGACATTCAGATATGATCTAAATCAAGTGCCTTATGATTATACAGTAGAAATGACAAATAGTTTCTAGGGATTAGATCTGGTAGACAGAGTTCCATAAGAACTATGGACGGAGGTTTGTAACATTTGTACAGGAGGCAGTGACCAAAACTATTCTGAAGAAAAAGAAATGCAAGAAGGCAAAATGGTTGTCTGAGGAGGGCTTACAGATAGCTGAGAAAAGAAGAGAAGCAAAAAGCAAAGGATAAAGGGAAAGATATAAGCATCTGAATGCAGAGTTCCAAAGAATAACAAGGAGAGATAAGAAAGGCTTCTTAAGTGAACAATGCAAAGAAATAGAGGAAAACAATAGAATGGGAAAGACTAAAGATTCCTTCAAGAAATTTAGGAGATACTAAGGGAGCATTTCATGCAAAGAAGGACACAATAAAGGACAGAAAGAGTAACGACCTAACAGAAGCAGAAGATATTAAGAAGAGGTGGCAAGAATACACAGAAGAACTATACAAAAAATATCCTCATGACCCAGATAATCACGATGGTGTGATCACTCACCTAGAGCCAGACATTCTGGAATGTGAAGTCAAGTGGGCCTTAGGAGGCATCACTATGAACAAAGCTAGTGGAGGTGATGGAATTGCATCTGAGCTATTTCAAATCCTAAAAGATGAAGCTGTTAAAGTACTGCACTCAATATGCCAGCA
Organism: Redunca redunca; assembly: GCA_006410935.1. Taxonomy (NCBI): domain Eukaryota; kingdom Metazoa; phylum Chordata; class Mammalia; order Artiodactyla; family Bovidae; genus Redunca; species Redunca redunca. The sequence continues at coordinate 5,309 of SJYQ01006734.1, read as the reverse complement.
AATTTGGAAAACTCAGCAGTGGCCACAGGACTGGAAAAGGTCAGTTTTCATTCCAATCCCAAAGAAAAGCAATGCCAAAGAATGCTCAAACTACCATACAGTTGTGCTCATTTCACATGCTAGCATGGTAATGCTCAGAATTCTTTAAGGTAGGCTTCAGCAGTCTATGAACCAAGAACTTCCAGATGGATTTAGAAAAGGTAGAGGAACCAGTGATCAAATTGCCAACATCTGTTGGATCATAGAAAAAGCAAGAGGATTCCAGGAAAACATCTACTTCTGCTTCATTGACTATGCTAAAGCCTTTGACTTTGTGGATCACAACAAACTGTGGGAAATTCGTAAAGAGATGGGGCTACCAGACCACCTTACCTGCCTCCTGAGAAACCTGTATACAGGTCAAGAAGCAACAGTTAGAACCGGATGTGGAACAACAGACTGGTTCCAAATTGGGAAAGGAGTACATCAAGGCTGCATATTGTCACCCTGCTTATGTAACTTCTATGCATGATGTATCATGCAAAATGCCGGGCTGAGTGCATCACAAGTTGGAATCAAGATTGTCAGGAGAAAAAAAAAAAAAGATTGTCAGGAGAAATATCAACAACCTTAGACATGTAGATAAAACAAAGAGGAACTAAATATCCTCTTGATAAAAGGCGAAAGAGGAGAGTGAAAAAGCCGGCTTAAAACTCAACATTCAAAAAACTAAGATCATGGCATCTGGTCCTCTCGCTTCATGGCAAATGGATGGGGAAAAATGGAAACAGTGGCAGATTTTATTTTCTTGGGCTCCAAAATCACTGTGGATGGTAACTGCAGCCATGAAATTAAAAGATGCTTGGTCCTTGGAAGAAAAGTGATATCAAACCTAGACAGCATATTAAAATGCAGAGACATCACTTTGCAGACAAATGTCCATATAGTCAAAGGTATGGCTTTTCCAATAGTCATGAACAGATGTGAGAGTGGACCATGAAGAAGGCTGAACACAGAAGAATTGATGTTTTCAAATGCGGTGCTGGAGTAGACTCTTGAGAGTCCCTTGGACTGCAAGATCAAACCAGTCAGTCCTAAAGGAAATCAACCCTGAAAGGACTGATGCTGAAGCTGAAGCTCCAATACTTTGGTCACCTGATGTGAAGAGCTGAATTATTTGAAAAGACCCTGATACTGGGAAAGACTGAGGGCAGGTGAAGAACGGGGTGATAGAGGATGAGATAGTTTGATGGCATCACCAACTCAATGGATATGAGTTTGAACAAACTCTGGGTGATAGTGAAGGACAGGGAAGCCTGGTGTGCTGTAGTCCATGAGGTTGCAAAGTGTTGGACACAGCAACTGAACAACAACAAAAATGTATATAGGTGAAGGACATCTTTTCTCCTTCCAGTTTTATTGAGATATAACTGGCATATAGCTGTATAAGGTGTACAGCATAATGTTTTGACATATATATCATGAAATGATTATCACAATAACTTTTGGAAGTATCTATCATCTGATTTAGATGCAAAATTAAGAAATAATAAAAATTCCTTATGATGGGAACTCAGAATTTACTCTTATCAACTTTCATATACAATATACAACAGTGTTAATTATATTTATCATTTTGCACATTACATCTGTAGTCCTTATTTTCTTATAACTGGAAGTTGATACCTTTTGAATGCCTTTATCCAATTCTCTCTCTCTCCACTCTCCTACTTTGGTAACCACAAAGCTGATCTCTTTTTCTATGAGTTCATTTGTTTTTGAATTATAATTGACCTATGTTTGTTCCTGTTACACAACATAGTGTTTTGTTGTTTCTGTACATTTCAAAATGATCACATTTAATTTAGTTATGATATATCACCATACAGAGATATTACATAGCTATTGCCTATATTCTCCATGCTCTCACAATGGTATGTGACCACCAGGAAGACCACATTGTAGAGAATATAGTCTGATGCCTCCGAACTATGGTGCTGGAGAAGACTCCTGAGAGCCTCTTGGACAGCAAGGAGATCAAACCAGTCAATCTTAAGGGAACTCAACCCTGAATACTTGTTGGAAGGACTAATGCTGAAGTTGAAACTCCAGTATTTTTTTCAGCTGATGCAAACATCAGGGAAAGTCCCTGATGTTGGGAAAGATTGAGGGCAGAAGAAGAGGACATCAGAGGATGAGATGGCTGGATGGCATCACCTAGGCAATGGACATGAACTTGGGCAAGCTTCAAGAGACAGTGAGGGACAGAGAGGCCTGGTGTGCTGCAGTCCATGGGGTCACAAAAGGACACGACTGGGTGACTGAACAACAACAAATATTCCCCATGAAGGGATGACTTATTGGAAAAGACCCTGATGCTGGGAAAGACTGAAGGCAAAAGGAGTAGGGGATGGCAGAGGGTGAGATTGTTAGATAGCATCACTGTCTCAATGGACATGAATTTGAGCAAACTCTGGAAGGTAAAGGAGGACAGAGGAACCTGATGTGCTGCACTCCATGGAGTCACAAAGAGTTGGATTCCACTTAGGAACTGATAAGTGAAAGTGAAAAGTGAAAGTTGCTTGGTCATGTCTGACTTTTTGCTACTGCATGGACTATACAGTCCAAGAATTCTCCAGGCTGGAATACTGGAGTGGATAGCCTTTCCCTTCTCCAGGGGATCTTCCCAAATCAGGGATCGAACTCAGGTCCCTTGCATTGCAGGCGGATTTTTACCAGCTAAGCCACAAGGGAAGCCCAAGATTACTGAAGTGGGTAGCTTATCCCTTCTCCAGCAGATCTTCCTGACCCAGGAATCCAACCAGGGTCTCCTGCATTGCAGGTGGATTCTTTACCAACTGAGCTATCAGGGAAGCCCAGCGACTGATAAACAACAATATTCTCCACTGTACATTTCATACCTGTGACTCACTTATTTTGCTTCTGGAAGTCTCTACCTTTTCATCTTCCTCACCTATTTCTTTCTTCACCCCACTCCCCTTCCCTTGGCCACTACCTGTTTGTTCTCTGTATCTAAGACTCTGTTTCTGTTTTATTGTTTTCATTTGTTTTGTTTAAATTCCTCATATAAGTGAAATCATACAGTATTTGTCTTCCTCTGTCTGACTTATTTCACTTAGCATGATATCCTCTATGTCCATCCATGTTGTTGCAAATGATAAGGTTTCACTCTTTTTATGGAGAGTAATAATCTATTATATATATTAACATATACACTTCATCTTATTTAGCCATCTCCCTGTTGTTACTCCCACTTCCCTCCCTTTAAATTACTTTGACGGACTTTTTCTGACCCTAAAATTAAAAGACGCTTACTCCTTGGAAGGAAAGTTATGACCAACCTAGATAGCATATTCAAAAGCAGAGATATTAGTTTGCCAACAAAGGTCCTTCTAAGGCTATGGTTTTTCCAGTGGTCATGTATGGATGTGAGATTTGGACTGTGAATAAAGCTGAGTGCCGAAGAATTGATGCTTTTGAACTGTGGTGTTGGAGAAGACTCTTGAGAGTCCCTTGGACTGCAAGGAGATCCAACCAGGCCATTCTAAAGGAGATCAGTCCTGGGTGTTCTTTGGAAGGAATGATGCTAAAGCTGAAACTCCAGTACTTTGGCCACCTCATGTGAAGAGTAGACTCATTGGAAAAGACTTTGATGCTGGGAAGGATTGGGGGCAGGAGGAAAAGGGGACGACAAAGGATGAGATGGCTGGATGGCATCACCTACTCGATGGACGTGAGTTTGAGTGAACTCCGGGAGTTGGTGATGGACAGGGAGGCCTGGTGTGCTGCAGTTCATGGGATCACAAAGAGTCATGACTGAGCGACTGATCTGAACTGAACTGAACTGAGGTTGTTTCTTTATGTCTTTCTTCAAAGTATGAACTGAACTGAATTGAACTTTTTGACACTGGGAAAGTTGTTTCACCATTCTAAGTTTCAGTTTCTCTGCTGATAGAATGGAAGAGTGAGACCAGAGGCTCTCTAAGGCCCCTTCTGGTTAAAATACTCTAATTCATATCGTAAAGAGAAACCAGGAGTTTGTGCCTTATAAAAACTAGGATTTCAGGATAGGGAAGGTGGTAAGGATTGAAAGTGGGCAATTCAG